>DWHO01005460.1:0-10302 GCA_018247575.1 Eurytides lysithous rurik | reverse complement strand
TTTCTGTGAGGTCGTGGTACTAATCCGGTTCGAGCCGGCCCATTCAGCAGCGGGAACAGCTGCGTGGCTCTACCATATTTTAACAGCTAAACATATTAATATGCGTTCGCTGCTTTGATTGACCTTTCGGTAACCGAGTATGAGTGGTAGGACTTTGTAGAGTCCGTCTGAAATGGAACCACTGCATTGCCACTTGTTTGGTCGTAATCGAGTTTTTAGGTAACGTTCAAATTTCTTCCACTTTCAAAAATGTTTGTACAACAAAAGGCAACCAGCGGTCCGTCAATGACTACAGTACGGCCCTTTTATAGCCAATATGGGCATCCAACAAAACGGTAATTAGACAAAATGTGGCAAGCGCCAGTATCCTCAAAACATTTGTGACCTGCACAAGTATTCTCATAACATTCTTGGCCCGTATATAAGAAAAGGTTGCCGATCCGTGGTATAAGTAGTAGATTTCTAATTTTTAAATTTCTGGCAATGGGTGACAACCAAATTCTGTAACAAATATATAATGAAACTACAATAGTTGCCGCTTGTTTTATTTAAATGTGCCAAGACGACCGAGTCGCAAGGTCATGCGCCTTGCATATAACTATTCGGCGATAGAATTAATACCCTAGGCAGACACTGAAGTCCTATCATTTAGAAAATTTATATGATACTTTTCGCGAAATTCTCTGCCACGCACCACGAATATGTGGAATCGGTTGTCGTCAGCGGCATTTCCGGATCAACACTTAGAGTCCTTCAAGAAGAGAGCTTATTCCCCACATTATTTGCAAGTCAAAGATGTTACGAATGCCCGAAGGCGTTGATCGGTTACCATCAGGTAAGCCACTCGTTTGCCTCCTTATACATAAAAAAAAAGTTTTTTTTTTCGTCGGCATATTTCCAGCGTTACAAGAAACACACCACGATTGTGAAGTTCAGCTTTGCCAGCATTAAACTAGAGTACGCCGACCGCGTCTTCCTGTTTGACAGCAAGTGTTTAGTCTTCGGTGGCACACCCGCTTACATGTTCTTCCAATTTGGTGAGATTTTAGAGATTTATTGCGTCATAATTCATTTTTACTTTTCATTTTATTTAAGTGACACTGCCGTAAAGTTATGTAAATTACGACTTTCTACGGTAGAGGCTTGGAACATTTTTCTTTTTCTTTTACTTGTTGTATTTATTGCGATTTCTTAACTTTTGAAAAATGTTATGAAGGTTTTAAATGTTATGTTCGGTTTTGCCTTTATTGATGACATTACATAAATTATCAATTTCACTTTAAATACCACACTTTACACTTTAAATACCACTGATCGATTACAAAAAGATATTTTAGATTGTATTGGGTTATTCGGAAAGTAATTTCATTTTTTTTTGGTGAAAATGAAAGACGATCTTCGTATAATTAATAAGTATTTTATTAAATTATATATTAGTCATTCTGATCCATCACCTTCTGCCATCTTTCTGGTAGTAGCATGATTCCACGCTTATTAAATTTTAGTCTTTGCTGGCAAAAAACTAATCCAGGTGATTTTTGACGTCTTCATTTGAGGTAAAAGTTTTACCGTCCAAAAAATTTTGCAGTGCCCGGAACAAATAATAATCCGAAGAGGCTAGATCTGGAGAATATGGTGGATGGCAGTGTATCCTAGAGCAAGCTGTAAAAGCTTTAGGCGAGTGACCAAACTTGTATGAGGTCTCACATTGTCTTGGTGGAACATTACAACTTTTCTGTTGATCATTCAATTTATCCAGCTGATGACAGTAGACTTCCGAATTAATTGTTGTGTTAAACGGTAAAAGCTCAAAAAAATAACTCTTTTAAAATCCCACCAAACAGACAGTATCACCTTTTTTTAGTGTTTATGGATATCGTCATTCGAAATGCTTTGAGCCGCTTCATCTTTTTTGCTCTCACCGATCTCACGTGTTGTTATTCACCGGTTTGCATCAACTAATGCCTTTATCGTGTCTATATCAGCTTCAACCGGCCTTCCAGAAGGTGGTGCATCTTCGACATCAAAATTACGGGATCGAAATTTTGCAAACCACTTCTGGCACTTGCGTATTGTCAACACATCTTCTCCATACACATCGGTTAATTTCATTCTGGCTTGAACAGCATTTTTACTTTTTCTAAAAAATACAATTAAATCCTCTGTCGGGAAATAACGAAATTACTTTCCGAACAACCCCATATATTAATTGTATTGTGCATTTAGATTATTACACCTTTCGCTATTAACACAAAAACTAAAGCTTTCGTAAAAAATTTATAGGTATATTAAGTCAAATTAAATTTGTAAAATCGACCAAATAATACGAAGTTTTTTTACGAATTTAGGTCGGGAGTACCGTCTCCGACTGACTTTCAGCAGAGGGAGCTTGGAGAACGATGCATTACCCGAAATACTGCGAAAGGCGTTGGAGGCCGGGGCGAGGGTGCGTGCCAACTTAGGCTCGCTGCTCATCCTCAGGGTACCGACGAGCCCCACTGCGGCCGTGGCGGCTCTGGTCAAGGATCTGACAGACAACTCCGCCCGATATGGCATCACCTCCATGAACATCAGCGTGCCGGACTCCGAGGAAGTGTGCAATAGGTAAACACTACATCCTGCCGTCCCACAATAAAATGGTGAACATACTAACGTAGTATAACGTCATAAATTTACGCGGTTAGGTGAATTTTTTTAAATATCGCACTCAATGATTTTGACTGGCCCGTTGATGTAGTGGTTAGTGCTCCCGACTGCAAAAGCAAAGATCGTGGGTTCGTTTCCCACCCAGGACAAAATATTAGTGCGATGAGCATAGGTATTTGTTCTCTGTCTGGGTGTTAGTTATCTATACAAGCATATATTTAAAAGTATATCAGTATGCATATCAGTTTTCTGATTACCGTACTACAGGTTCCTATTTTGGGATCGGATGGCAATGTGTGACATATCCCATGATATTATTATTATATTATTATAAAAAAATGATACTTTTACTCAAAAAACCATGCCTTAAAGCATTTTACTTTAAAATTACTGTACCTGTATGAGATTAATGCTTTTAAATTAATCATTAAGCAAATTCTAGGGCCATCAACGAGGTGAAGGTCAAAACATCGCTTTATCCATCAGCTTCACATGACGTGTCGAGAAGTGCCCTGAAACGGATTGCTGGTAAAGTGTTATTTATTATAATTATAAAAATATTTTGGGTTCTAACAGTCTATCGTCTATGTAGTAGTAAAATGGTGTCTAGGCACTCGTTTTTAATCCATCAGGCTGACAGTTTATGTTCTATGTATTAGTAACTTGGTGTCTAGTCACTAGTTTTTAATTGATATACTCGAACCTTCGGCACTTAACAATTAACAATATAACTACTGATTTATCACATGCTCAACTGTAACGAAATCTAAGCTAATCATATCTAAGAAACTGTAGAAAACTTTTCTTAGATAAAAGAAGTCTGCGTTGTGGTCTATGTACCGGTTACCACGGTAACCGATACCTCTGTTTCCATGGCGATAGCTACATCCACTATATAGGCTGTTGTATATGTTATTTTAATTAAAATTTTGACACAGCACTCAATGTTCTCAAGCGCGACCGAACGGAATCGGTGATCCGATAAAACTTTATAAAGCCGCATAGGCTAAAAGCATCTACTTCAGACAAGTTTAAGATTAAGATTGTACGAGTACATGTTACTTTACATGCAAAATCCAACGGTAACATTCCAAAGTAATACTCGTATATTCCAAATATAACGTAATAAAAAGAGTTATGGTTTATGCGTCTGAGTTTTTACATTAAAGGAGTCTTTTTATGGGAGGAGAGGGGATTACAGCAGCTATTCCCGCTGCCGAATGGGCCAGATAAGTATCACGACCTCACAGAAAATCGGCGAAAAGTGGAAGTGTTTACGCTTCCGGAGAGTGAGGTGTTCTGTGGCGCATCCTCCTCCCATTCTACCTCTGACTTCTTTCCCTCCAACTCCTCCCGCTCCCTCTATTCTCTTCCCTCTCTCTCACTGCTCCTCCCACCTTTTTTCAAAAACTCTCCCCCTTAAGGCTAGCAACGCATTTGCTTGTTCTATAAACGTCCATGGGTGGCGATGATGGCTTATCATCACGTGAGCCGCTTGCTCGTTTGTCAGCATACTCCGTAAAAATAAAACAGAGATTTTAGAAAGTATATCTCCAATAACACTAACTCCAATAACCCTGGACACATTAGCCTTCAAACCAAAACACAGTAGTGCTCTCATATTGCTGCTTGTCGAATAACTAACGACGGTAAGGATTCCCCTTGCGGACACTCAAAAATCCTAAAGCTAGTAATTTTCATAAAGAGTATTTTTTTTTATGAAGTAGGCGGGCATACGAACAAGCGGTTAACCTGATGGAAAGCAAAAACCGCTGCCCATAATTAATTTGCAACGTCAAACATATTGCAAATGCGTTGCCGGCTTTCAGTTGGGAGATTTTGAAGGGAAAGGCAGGAGGATTGGGCGGGGGAGGCGGAAAATGAAGAAGGAGGGAGAAGATGGACCACCGGCCACCTCACTCACCAGACAAAACGCGGAAGCACACACTTCCACTTTATGCTGGTTTTCTGTGAGGTCGTGGTACTGACCCGGTTCAAGCCGACCCATTTAGCAGCTAATATATTTTATGCTATACCTTATATTAAACAAACAATCAACATAATTACTAATAATCAATGCTGCATGCAGAATTCCCGGTTTGGAAACGGAAGAAAACCACTTGCATCACTGGAACTCTACTCAGGAGCTTCGCTACAAAATATTACACGTTTTACTCGTACTACAAGACATATCTTGTGATGATGGTAACTACAATCTTTTTGTAATTGTAAATATGAGACGTATAATATTCAGACAGTACATTTAAAAGAATAATTAGATCGAAGACGAAAAACTTAGCTGCAATCAATTCTAACCGACTATTTCCACCGTTATTTGTAAACAATTATTGCGAATCTTTGTATGTGTTTTACATATAATTAAATAATTTTCTTCATTAAAAACTTAAGTATTAAGAATGTAAAAATTTTAAAACAATATTGACTTTAACGATGGTTGTGCTATTGTAAAACAAAAAAAAATTCTTTAGAGAACTATTTCGTGTCCTAACGGTACTACACCTATCATAATTTCTCACCACACCCCGAGTTGACTGGGATAGAATGCCTACAGGCATTAAGCCTCCGCCCTTCGTAATACCTTAGTGTAAGGTGTTTATAATAAAGAATAAATAAATAAAATAAATAAGTAATGTTGTTTAGACGTTTTTGGTATGACAGATATTGTTTGAAATTATTTATATCGTACCTTTTTCTAGGAGAAGATAGAAAAAAACCAAGACCTTGATTTCACGTCAAAAAATTTTCACCTCCGATAGTTGCAATACCATTGACCTTACTTACCTTTTAAGGTAACTGAATCTTTCACTTCGCGCGGGGAGTGGTTCTAGATCAAATCGGCCGATTGACTCTTAAAGCTTCTAATTCATATCGTGTAATGTCCTGAGATAATTTTCATTAAAAATTAGTCATCAACGATGATACGCAGTGAGCACCCATAACATACATCGATCTGTTATAACGGAATAAAAAAAAATCAAAAATTGATTTTATTGCACTTTCAAATAATTACAATGGAAATATAAAGATCCTCCAAAACTTGGCATGAATCCCGAATTAGGAAGGCGATGTGTCGATTACTCGTGGGATCGATCGAGAGTGACTAAACTCTGATGGTAGGAATTAGATGTTGGAATAGAAAACAATATCTAATTATCGTGAATGCTTGACCAACACATTGACCCCTGTGCCACTATAAAACGATTATTTAACTATGATAAAGACAATATCGAGGGTTTACTGCCATAACCTGTTAAATGCTAAATTTAGTTTTGAGATATTAACTCTTAAAATTTTGCTCTTAATTATTATGCTAAAATTTCAGTCGGTGCTTGATATTTGATACTTGTCACTCACAAGTTAGAACATACAATGACGATTATATTTGTATAGGATAAGTAAAAACGATTGATACAAATTTTGCATCCTTATAGATTTCTCGGGGCTAACTTTCATTGAAAAGTCATTAATAATGGCTTTTGCACAGTT
The DNA here is from genome assembly GCA_018247575.1 of Eurytides lysithous rurik. Classification (NCBI taxonomy): domain Eukaryota; kingdom Metazoa; phylum Arthropoda; class Insecta; order Lepidoptera; family Papilionidae; genus Eurytides; species Eurytides lysithous. Next base: position 4,149 of record DWHO01005460.1, on the reverse strand, counting down.
TTATTGATGAAGTATTGGCCGATTGGTTTCATTTATTTGTTTTTACCACGGGATTATCATATTTTTTAATTTTACCAGTGTATAAAGCACAAAAAATTAGGTATTTTTAGTGTTTTAAGAAATATAGCATTTAGTAGGTTTTCGCAGTAAACCCTCGATATGATGAATACAATGCAGAATTATAAAACAACAGATAATGTCCGCCTCCGTCGCTGGGATCGTTATTGGTTTAACGCTGTCCTATTCACTGGTCTTCATGGGAAAGGATCACATCGCAAGCCGAGTGCTTCACGGCAATGTAAGTTTGTGTGGTCGCATACGATGGCCTTAGGTCTTATTCTTCTTTAACACTCACTTCTCTATGGACAGCTGAACTAAGTATTATCCAAGGGTTACGGTTACTAGAAATAAAAATAAACTTCTTACACCTCGATTTCGTCTCGGCTATTACACAAATATATAATCATTATCTGGACGAGCTTAGGTTTATCATATCCAAACTAATATTATGGACTAACTGGCCCGTTGGGTAGTGGTGAGTGCTGACTACAAACCCGAAGGTCGTAGTTTCGATCCCACTCTGGACAAAATGTGTGTATGTTGACCGTTTTGGTATTAAATATCTATATAAGTTTTCATTTAAAGTATATGAGTATATCTATCTGTTGTCTGGTTACCATAGTACAGAGTTTGTGATCAGATGGTCATATGTGAGGTGTTCCTTGATATTCACTCGATTCTTACTAATATGTAAAAGACCGGTAGAGTCATATTGTGTTTGTGGTCTCTGTAAAATTCGCTTATAAAAATGTCAACCATTATAATACTTACACTACCTCAAAACAGAAGTGCGAACAGATCTTGTCTGAAGGGCCAATGCTTGATGCAGAATAAATTGTTGGGTAACGCCAATCAAGCGGTATTTGTTAGAATAGATAGTTAGTTAGATGCTATTTTATACACCAGGAAAAAAAACGGATAATGATAACAATTAATGGGTTTTATTGATTGGGATGTGGGTTCGATTTCCTACTGGGACCAATAATTGTCCGAAATACAAATAATTGTCCCTGATCTGGGCTATTGTCCTTGAGAGGTTTCTGTATGTAAATCGCCCTTTTAACACAAGATATTAATAAGGGCAGTGTTTTAAAAAATAAATAAATAAATAAGACTTTAGAAGCACTCACTTATGCTTTCATTGTAGCTTTTGACCGTTGAGTCTACGAAACAAAACACCACCATAGTGCTTCACTTGGATAACTCAAGCAATGCCGTATCCATAGCAAGCAGGTTAGAATGTACCAGATATAAATAATAATGTCCGATTCCAGCCATGGCGCCCGATCTACAAAAGATCAGCCAAGTGCGCAGGAGATATTATCTAATATCGTCCCGATGGGACGGATAACCGATACGACCCGAGATAAGGCGCAGAAGCGGTGACATTACACCGATCTCTTATTTACAATTAGTCCAAGCCACCGCTAGATGGCGTCGACAAGAAGGCGGGACCAACTTTTTACGTGACCATCCGACGCACGAATCATCTTACTTTTCAGGCAATCGGGTGATCAACCCGTAATGCCCTATTCCAACTAAGGAACAACAACACAAAGGTTGTAAAGCGCGGACCTATACCTCTAGAGCACGGAGGCAGTTACCACCAGCTTAACTCAAACGTTTCTTATAAACAATAATTTAATTAAACAACTGCTTGTAACTACGAACACTGTAACGTTATAGATACGTTAGGTCATAACAAAAAATGTTAAAATATACGCGATGAATCCGTTCGTAGCTGCCTAATTAAATTTGTAACCATCGCGAAAACCTAAGTAATTATAGTCTATTTTTTTTTATTTATTTACTTTGCTGTAGCAATATAGCAATAAAGCGGTACATTACAACTCTCTCGTGTTTATGGCCCCTGTGAGAAAAGGTTGAGAACCACTGGATTATATTGTTATAAACACTAAACTAATTACAAAAGAAACCAAGGCATTTTGTGTAAAGTCCAAGTCATGCTTAATATAATTTCATACAGCATTATTATTTATATATTTTTCAAGTTCTCTTATTACCGATCAAGAAAACTTTAGAAATCAAATCTAACAGTGTTTTGTTAATAATTTTTAGCTACATTTTATCAGAAACTAACGCGACTGCAAGTGAAGTAGATAAAATCGGTTACACGGCGCTCGCTGAGAGGGAGGTTAGTATTTTTTAACATATAATCCACGTAAAAAATATTTAGCAGTAGTTTGGACAGCGAAAGTAACAAAAGTTTAAAGAAAAGGTTTTATAAAAGAAACAAAATAAAGTACAATTTTTGTATTTACGTAAAGACCAATACATAAGATTTGTGTACATGAGACGTAGATACATACAAAAATTATTGTGTATGTATGTTTCAATGTTCTTGTGAATATTTATTTAAACATCGCACCAAAAAAAGCTTATTACTAAATATTTTTTTAATAATAGCCTTGCGAAACATCTTTGGGATTGAAATGACGTCACAAACAGGCTTCGTCAATCTTTTTTCAAAATTCTTTGATGCTTCACATTCTATATATATTATTTAATATATGTTATATACTTAATAGTAATTAGATAACTCAGCGGACGATGACTTGAGATAGATAGATGCACTGTTGAAAGGTTATTCTAACTTAACATTTTCTGATGTCATGTTATTGGACCGTAGTAACAAATTAATGCACGCGGAATATATCGGAGTGCAAGACATGATTCAACGCCACGAACGTAAACTATAACTTTACAGATTTATACTTACATGGTTATATAATGTTAACTCTAAATCTGCTGAACCTATTGAGATAAAAAATTATAAAAACCGAGTGCAAAATTCATCTGACAATACCTAAATCTATATCTAGTTCTTATTTATTTATGTACCTTCATTGAATGAATTCAGTAAAGCAATGCAATTTCTATTGTACAAAAGTTGCGTGCCCTTCGAATTATTCGATAACAGATATACAGACACTACTTCATTATATCTTGTTTAGCAACTGTTTCTCGCCGGCTCTTTTCAGCAGAACTGCATTCCGAGCCGATGGTAGCTTCCTCACGAACTAAGACGTAAATATGAGGATTCATAAGTGCTTGTAAAGGCCTATTTGAATAAAAAATATTTTGATTTGATATATATATATATATATATATATATGTGTTATATTTTATTTAATTTGTATCGCCATTCTCAGAGTCTCACAGAATATCTCGTGACACGGGCAATCGACGCACCCCAGCACTTTGTGAAGTTGTTCGCTTATGGAATCGACACGACGAGCATAAACGGAAGTTTAAATGTAATTTAAATTTTCCTCTTATACATCTATACGAAAAGTTACCAGCTTGTCAATTTCTTTAACTGATATGCTTAATGTGAGTTAACAAATTTTCCTAGAAGTGTCCAAAAAATAAAAGATTAGAAAAAAATTGAAAATAGTATTTATTTATGAAATGACGTTGACCGGGTTATTACTTAGAATAAAATAAAGCGCGCAAACTTGAAAATATAAGTGATATAAATATTACATAAGAATTAAAACGTCTTTTAGTGTTTAGTAAGCTCTACCTTCATGGAATAAGTTTCGTTTCTTTTCTAATATTAAAAAAGATTTCGTAAAAAGTTACATTTATACAGAAGATCTAACTATTCTAGTGATTATGATTAATCTTATAATGAAAGATCTAGTGATTTATGATTAATTTTATTTATTTTATTACTTTGTAATTATTGCATCCACGTAATTATATAAAACGCTTTGTCATTTTCCGCGTTACTCACTTAGGCCTACGCCACATTAAAAGAAAGTGTCGATGCAGATAATCTTGATACAATAAAATAGTCTAGATCTGAAATATCGCCCGCTGCTGAATAGGCCGGCTCGAACCGGATTAGTACCACGACCTCACAGAAAATCGGCGTAAAGTGGAAGTGTTTTTGCTTCCGCATTCCGTCCGGAAAGTGAGGTGGCCGGTGGCCCATCCCCTCCCTTTTCTCATTCCTTCTCTCACTCTTGTTCCCGATCCTCCACCTCCCTTTCCCCCTCGATCATCCCTCCCTCTCTTAAAATTTACCCCCTTAAAGACTGGCAACGCATTTGCAAGTTTAGT
>DWHO01005459.1:0-10302 GCA_018247575.1 Eurytides lysithous rurik | reverse complement strand
CGGTAGGAAGAGTTCGCCTTCGAGCACGGCGAAACACTCCCACCGCGTACACTCATTACACCCGGGTCCCGGGGCGGCGGCAAATGGATGCCGTCTAAATGCGGCGCTGGCACATAGGGGGTGTCCAGTGGATGCCAGCTAATTCCGGCGTTAGTAACGAAAGGGTTAAACTTTAAAATAAGTTAAAATGTAATATTTTGTATATTTCATAAGTATTTCATTTGTATAATTTTTAAGTTTTCTTTTATCAATTTCATCATTATTAATTATCACAGATTTGGATTATAGTTACTTGTCTCACATTTAAAAAATACCTAACTATCCTACTACAATCCGAACTTTCTTTTACTGTATTTCATTCGGCAGTCTTTTAGCAACAACTTGAACTATTGCGTTGCTTTACTATTGTAAAACTATACCGAACGATGCAGATTCTCTCGAAACACGGTAGAGTTGGGAGACAATTTTTGTCTTGCGGCAAGCAGGAAGCCTAGGGAGATTTTTTTTTATGTATTAGGCTGACAAACGAGCGTTGCCAGCCTTTAAGGGGAGGGGATTTTTGAAAGAGGGAGAGAATAAGAGGAAAAATGATGGTAGAGGTGAGAGGAGGAGGAGAAGACGAGGAAGGGAGGGGTGGAGAAGAAGGATGGGAGGGGACGGGCCACCGGCCACCTCACTCACCAGACGACTTTACACTTCCACTTTACGCCGATTTTCTGTGAGGTCGTGGTACTTATCCAGTTCGAGCCAGCCCATTCAGCAGCGGGAACAGCTCCGTGGCTCTACCATCATAATACTGGAATATATCGCTCGCGATTGTTGTGGAAATTTTCATTAAAAAATATATTTTTTTCAGCAAAATATTTCAATTCATTGCAAAATAATTAAAAGCACATTCTTTTAAATTTTTTTATTAATTCCTTGGGTTAATGTGAGTAAACTTAAAATAACAATACATCATCGGTCATCGATAACACTTTTGGGTTTTATGAAATGTACCTAATTTTATTAATATAAGGAATAGAAATATTTTAATAAAATCTAATATGTGGTAACATCGTTTAATGTAGCTATCATACATCATAATCACAATTGTAAAATTTATGATGTAAATGTCATTGTAGAAGTTAAGTTTTAAAATTAAAAAAATATATATATAATACTGTTATCAAATCGTAGATAAAACTTTATGCCATTTGAAAATGAATAACAATCAAGATAAAGTGCAAAATGATGTATTGGAATCCAACGGCAGTTTAGGCCAAGATAGTTCTCGGAAAACCTGGGTAAAATTTGATGATGAATCTTCACAAACCAATGTTTCATCAAATGAAGAAATATCAAATACTTCATTACCAAGTACATCCATTATTACTCAAAATCAAGTACCTGCAGTTTTAAATACCGAAACGGTACATGTTAATTTAGAAAGGGGAGACAGAAATCTCGAATTATCACCACAAGTAGCATCTAATAAAAACATAGAATTCGTTAATATACGTTCTGGATTTTGTAAGTAATTATTTGTATTATAATTTATTTATTTATTTTTCCTCATATCTTACCAAATATAAAAAAAGACAAATGCTTCTCTCCCCTATCCAGGATCTATTTCATGTATAAAAATTGAAATTTTTTTTGGATCTAACTTCAAATAAAACATTTTTAAGTATAAGCAAATGTTTTAAATATCAATTTTAACCTATACAATTTAAACTCTCTGTTGTCTATTTAATATTTGCAAAAGGCAAGCATGATATAATTTTCTTATGTATTTTGACAGCAAATGGAGATCTTCTAGTGACAGTTTTACCTGTAAATGCTAATTTGCCTTGGATAACTGCAGCTCGATTTAGACCTGAATTGGTTCCAGAAGAACTTATGGCACAAGGCTTAACTGTATGTATAAAATGAATTATGTGACATAACTCCATTATAAAATTTTTATTCTCGTAATTTACTTGAAAAAAAAATGCAAACGTTAAAGTATGTAACAATTTTAATTTTACAATAATTAATTTTACAATTTTTATTTAAATAAAAATGATGATTTTAATGTACCTTTAGTTTGCATTCTTTTATTTGTGCCGCTTCAAGCAAAAGAGAAAGCTTTCAACTATAAAATTCTTCATAAGTCTGCTAATAATGATGAATAACATTTAAAAACTTTTTACAGCTAACAGTTGAGGAATATGTGCATGCAATGGAATTGCTTGTCAATGATGCCCGTTTTACCTTGTATAATATATGTTATAAAAGGGTTCTTGTTTGCTGGATAACACTAGCATTTCTAGTGTTATTATCTTTACTATTTTCAGGATTAACAGGCCTTACTCTATTTTCACTTGGAGTTTTATGGTTAATACTCAATGCAATGGCAATTTTTCTCTGTATGTGGATAAAACTTAGGCTATCAAAAGGGTTAGAACAATGCTTGGGGAGTGTAAATAAGTTACTCAATAAGCATAAGTTATTACTTGCATTGGATGACAGGGGAAAAATTTCATGCCATAAAGTCAATTTATGCTTTATTTACTTTGACTCCACTCCATGTATTGCACATATTCAACAATTTATTGAAAGTGAAGAAGGGAAGACAGTTATGCAAGGTTGGGAACAACGCCTTGATGTGTCCGTTAATGATATTGTAATACAAGGCAGTCAGTCTACAAGGCTGTCTAGAAAACAGGTATGATAAATTTTTTCATATCTTAATCATTTTTAAAGAATGAAATTTTTCATCAATTGATCGGCTAAAAACTTACTTATTGATATTCCTATTTTAATACCTTTTTGGTATTTTATATTTAAATGCTTAGCTGTATATTCAAATTTAATAAATAAATCTTATACTTGATTCAAATGAAAAACAGTATTTTTTTTTGATTTCTTATTATTATTTTTACTAGCTAATAAAGTAGAGTATTTTTATTATTTGTGAAAAAAATCTTGGTAAATATAAATCAGGGGCTAAAAATAAAGGATTGTGGTCAGCTTTTATTATTATTAAACACTGCAACTTGAAAAACATGATTTAAATGTGTGCAATGCCATATCCTTAACATTCTTTTAACAATAAATAAACACAAATTGTGTACTAACAGAAATTAATAAACCTTCAATATATTTTTCTATTCACTTACATAAAATTATAATTAACTGCACATGTAGATTGAGGCAGATGGTTACTTACATTATTTTTATGGTCTATGTGTGAATATAAATGTTTATGTATGGAAAAATGGACCAGGTGAATGGAATTATGATTTTTACATGAATCAAGTAAATCATTTCCTAATGCAATATTATGTGATACAAAACAACTGTATTAAGAAAACTATGAGTAATAGTTCATGTACAACCTATCAATATATAAGCTTCACTGCAGGTAGGCCTTTCATGGAGCATGTTATTGGCTAGTTTGTCTTGCTTCCAGTCCCTTACATACTTATAATACCTTTGGTATATGAATATTTTGCAAAGATTTTACTATTCAAAGGTTACTTATAAACCTATATATAATCATAGAATTTTGTTTTACAAGGATAAAATCTTAGTATTTTTTTAATATAAGTATAAAAGAGATTTAGTAAAGACAGTTTAAGTAATTGTTCTTTCTGTGCATGGAAGAAAAATATTATTGAGTTATAAATCCAAAATGAAAATAAAATATATATTCATTGCCTGAAATAATACTACTGCTAATGTTTTTCGTTTTCACTTACACTTTTATTTGTCAAATGACTCTAATAAAGTTCTTTTGACTACTGCTTTATACATACTATTAAGCATATGCAGTAAATGTTTATGTGTTGAATATAATCATTTGCAAATATATATAAAAAATATAGATTTATATCCACTTATATAATGCTGTACATATTTAATTAATTCTATACAGATTTATGAAGAAGTAAAATTTAATGTTTCACATATATTTCAAGTAGCCATCCTATGATGTGAATTGCTCTTTACCATCGTCTATAAATCGCGTCACTGTGCTAATGTTTCACCTTGATAACTACGACCTTGACGACGTCATTGTAGACATACTAATAAGTTTTTATAGGTTGTTTTGTAAACTCTGTATCTTGATTGTGAATTTGCGGCTTTTTTTTTTAATTTAGCTTTGGTTTTGTGATATTGAACACTATTAACATTAATTTTTTTTTCAAGCGCCTTCATACTTATTATTGCATTTATTTTACAAAAAAACCTTTACTGTTATTACTTTAAACATTACCGAAATCTGAATCCGGTAGGAAATTGACATGTAATAAGTAATGAAGACTTAATGTATGAAATCTTTAAGCCAAAATTAATAAACTTAAAAATATGATAAATCTAGGTCAATTTTTAATTTAATTCTCGACCAATTGCTATGAAAATGTGTCAACATAGATAATTTAAATTATTTTGTTTTCCTCACTACATTTGACAAATTTCCGTGTTGGTGAACTGATACTTACTTGGATTATGGACAATAGTTTAAACTTTTTAAACGGCTTAGATGTTTAATATGACACACTAATCAGTACAAGGATATTATAATTTAGATATAGTTATGCATAAACAAGGTGACATACCAATAAATAAATAGGTAACACCCAAACACAAAACAAATACTTCTGCTCATCGCACATTATTTGTACTAGGTGGGAATCAATCCCATGACCTTCGGCTTTGCAATCAGGAGCACTGACCAATACACTAACAGGCCATTCAAATATAAATGCAGGTTATGCTCTCTTATATGCCATAACAACGATTTCGTTAGCCTCTTGCACTAATTTGATGTGCATGGTACCTCTGATAATTGTTTCCTATACTGAAAATAGCATGCTAATTAATGACTATAGTGCTAATATAACATATTTAATTCAATTAATAATTTAACTCATTCGTAGTACCTTCGGTCCAGCTTGATTTTAGAGTCTGACAATTATCAAGTGGAAACCTTTGCATTTCTTTTTTCAATAATAAAATAGAGCAAGAGGTTAGTTAACCTTTTTTGGTGTGTGAAATATTAATAAATATAATTACGACCTGCACAGTATTTAACTTGGGATATTGGAAGGTAACTTTATTAAGTGGAAACAACTTGATCTATCTCTTAACCATTGTAACACATACATTTTTCCCTACTAATATGCATGTTTTGTTATTTAATTGGCTTAAATATTTAATATATTGTTTAACCAGCACTACATTACATAGTTAATATAGTCATGGGTAAGCGAGGTGGCATATAAATGTGCAGGATATGGCAGAGCAAGTGTACCTTCGGTACCTACAACGGTGGGGAAAAGACTTCTTGCGGCGTCGGCTGTACTGGACCTTAGATGAGGAAGGTGGAAATCCCGCGGCGCCACGACATTTGTCGCTCGCGCTCTGCCCTTGTCAATACGTTGAAGAGATTTTACGGAATAAAGAACCCAAAGATACGCGTGCCTGTTGCCCTCCATGCAACGATTGGTTAAGGCGCCGCGGTATCGATTGATCAGATTGACCCCTTGGCAAGTCTTATTTAAAATTAATCTGCACTATATCATTTACTAAAAATATTTAGTAGATATAATTTAGGGTTTTTAATCCACACAGGAAAGGGCTGCGCTTCTATTTTTACGATATGCGGGAAGGTGGGGAGCGTATGCCGTTAAAAACAGACTGAACCTTACTCGCGACGTGGCCGGGCGTCATAGCGACAAATATGTTTGCCCGTGTCAATTTATTGAAGAACATCTCAAAACTAAACCCCCCGCTGGCATTGCAAAATTTTTTATGTTGCCTAATCAAAATAATCAGTTTTATTAAGGAATAGCAATAGAGATAGTCCGTCCAAAAGCGAATACATATCATAAATGGCGTCCTAATTACGTTTATTACTATATTAACAATTAAAAAGATGTTAATGGTTGTTTCTGTATAAGAGATCACATAATTACTTGGATTTGTGTCATAATTTTATAAAATTTGTTCACGCTGCTACTTGACAAACAATTTTTTAACTCAAACTAGTTATCAAATATTTGTTTTAAAATCAGTTTCCGCACGATAAAGTAGAATTCAATATTACTTTTACCAAAAAAACAAACGTCAAATCTTATATTTTATATAAATACATATTTACCTTATTCTATGAAATTTAAAGATCAACGCAGGAATTATAATTATTCACATACGTGTAAGCTACATTTTATATTGCTTTTAAATTTATATTTTTTACATTGGACGCATGTACTTATTAATTTATCATGATCCTGTTATTGATTGCTTGTTATGTTATTTTTATTTAATCACAATGAAATGATTATCTCAAGAAGTTAATTAAAAACTATATACGCACACACTAGTTACTTTTATATTTAATTAACAAAGAAGTAATGAATATTATTTTATTTATTATAATCCATAAAATTTTACACATTAACAGAAGTAGTCTTCAATAATGTTTTTTTTATTGAAAATTGCTTTCATGTGAACTATGCAATCACATACACATTAACAATGGTTCATGTAAAAAAATGTTAGAAGCAGATGTTTGTAATATCTATAATGGTGAGCCAAAGCTGAATATTTTATTGTATTTCCGTGTTATAACCACATGGCTACACTTTGTAGTTTTGTATCAATGTCAATTACGTACTGTGGAGTATGCACTTCAAAACCTTTCAACACGAAACCGTTTCAAAACATATCGTATGAAACATATTTGATATATCTTTAATTTCAAAAATGGTGCATGACGAAAGCTTATGCAAAAGCATATCATACTACTTTCACATAATAGAGATTTAAAAAGGTTTTTTTTATGTTTCGTTTGTGCAAATCCAACAGCAACATGTGCTAATAGAAATCAAGATCCATATGATTATTTATTATTTTATCTTGCATTTTTTTAATTCAACAAGCTTATTAACTACAATAAATAAATTTTCAAAAAAATGTAAAATCGTGTTTGACTTTTGCCGTTTACGGTCCAAAGTTATTTGAACGTTGAGAGTTGTTTGATGTGTTCACATCTGCATTTCGCTGAAAAAAGAATCCTGAAAATAACTTTTAAGATGTTTAATTGTATTAGTATTTAAGTTTGGCATTATATTGAGAATTCCATTGTTAAAAATTGAATATAAGTCGCACTTGTGTATTATTCTTTTAAAAAATCTATTGATTTTTTTATAATAACAATTTCACAACAAATATGTACCTATTGCCTGTCTGTATTGTACATAATATTGTGCTCATTGTTGAATAAGAGAGAGTAATGCGCAAGTTATTTTATTAATCAATTTTATTCGTATGGTAGCTCTGTTTATAGTAGATCTTATATTAAGAAATATTCGAGTTTTCAACTCCGCGCGTGTGATGTATGCAATGCGACTTTGTCAATTATCAGTACCAAATTGTGCCAAGATCACGTTACCGCCTTCAAACGATGTAAAATGATGTATATATATATATTTGCTTGTATTTAAATGTAATTAATTTAAATGTCCTATAAAACTTTATTATTAATCTTTATAAACCGTCCTTGGCTTGTTGTTTTTGTAAGGTGCAATCTAAAAGTTTAACATCCAAATGTTGTAAAAGTTATGTTGTGATTTAAATAGAAACATTCCGTCCTATATAAATCGAAGTACTTAATATTTTAGTCATTATCATATCCTTATACACATTTATGTACCTATTTATTTACAAATATACAATATAGAAAAGTGTTTGTTTTATTTTTAGTTTTTACCACAAGACTTACACTCAATAATTACCTGCATTAACTCCTTGGAGATATTAAATCCTTTTGGAACAGACATGTCACACATAAACATAGAAATAAGATGGTTAAGTTTAAAAAAAAAGTAATGCTGATTTTAAAATAAATTTATTAAAAAAATATATCATGTAGTAATGAGATGTATCACAGACGCAAAATGTTGTATATTTATAAAAAATAACAAATTTTTGAATATAATGGCATACAAATGATAATATTAATTGCTATGAAATAAAAGTACGATAAAAATAATTTTAGTAAATTAAAACGACTTTGATGATGATAAGATTGAGCAACTGTATAATATTTGGTAATCTAAAATAATATGAATGATTGACATTGTATACAACATCCCATGTTAATCACAATCTTTTCGAACTTTTTTTGGAGAACCATTGGCAGTGTCTCCAGAAGGGAACAAGCCGAAAAATGAGTTTCTTTGTTCTTTGACTTGGGATGCTTTATCAATGGTCATAATTAAATCCCTGTTCCGTTTTAAGTTTCTCTCGCTTAGATCGTCCCTAAGGTCTATGGATGAAGCGAGAGATTCTAGGGATGTAACTGTAGAATGTTCTTGTAAATTGTTGCGAAGAGAAAGATCTAAGAAGCCTCGATGTTCTAAATCATGAATATTGTTTGATGTTGATGAACTTCCAGAAGCCGGGATTTCCTCCATAGCAGCAAGTTTCATTAACTCCCTCTGCGACTCTCGAGCCTCCACCAAGAATATGCTCTCCTGTCAGCGCCATAATAACTTAACTCAAACGATATATAGCTTGTGCATAATACTGTATGTTCTAATAGCGTTGGTTATAAATACGAGCATTACATGTGAATGCGGCATAAAAAGGAGGTAAAAAGAATAAAGAGAAGTAAATATACCTTAACTTCCTTAGTCGTATATTGATCGAGCTTGTCATAAATTACAGCATGCAGGCCCATCTCTTTGAGTTTCTTTATGGTGTTTTTATCATTATTATCATCGCCCCAACAAAATATAACCAATCCGGCGTCGGTTGCTAGCTTAACCTGTGAATTTAAATACGAAACTTGTCACTATTAATATCTAGAGGCACGATATCTTTTTTATCTGATAGAGACAGTACGAATAAGTCGAGAATGTATCTTCAATTTTGTGTAAAATACTGCTTTAAAAGAATTTTATAGAAAATGTAGCCGTCTAAGATAAATTAAGTGAAGTATGTTAAATTAAAATTACCCTTGTCTTGAACTGAACAAGTACCGAAACTTACTCATGATTTAAATTTTTATGTAGTGTTTTAATTTTACGATTATGTAATATTCAGTATTAATATACTCATACGTTCTCACAACTTATGTTTACTTTGTATATCCCTGATATTTGGACAACACAGAAGTTGTTTCAAAATGGGCTAGGTAATTTTCTACGCGATATTTTATTGTATTCAAAACAACAGTCAATCCTTCCCAAACTTCTCAATCCTGACCAAAAACAAAATGATTCGTATGAATTGTTTTTTATCTACCAATCTGTAAAGCCAACAATAATAGTTTTCTTCAAACCTCGATTCTATTTTCATCGACTAGCAATGTCATTGGCAAACATCGCATGTCAGAGGCCCTCGTTTAAGTGCGATAAAGGTTTTTCTAAAGTATATAAATGAGCGGGCTAAAGAAACAGGTAGATAGTGACGGTTTTATTAAAATCCAAAGTGCATGTAATCTTCAAAGGAACTTAAAGGCCGTCCATAAAATCGAGCATGCTCGTGGGTTTATTTTTATTATTGCACATGTGTAAACCAGAATCCACATCGGGGCATAACGCCAAATTAGTTACATCAGTTTAGTTAGTGAAATAATTGTTCGGGTCCCTATACTACTATCGTTTACTGTACCCATACTGTGCCATAAGTTATTTGTAAACATGATTTTTTTTAATTGGATTTGAAATATATTAACAAGATGATGGAAATAATTGTATAAATTAATGCCAGAAGCAGAAATGTTTTTTTTTTAATATTATTAAGGGAGCACTTTTGTTCTTTGCCAAAGTATAAAAAAAATAATATAATATATCTTCCGTAGTAATATACTTTGATTAGATATTGTTGAGCGTACTGTGGCCTTGGTGTATTTTATACACGTGACTTACTATTTATTGTAATGCGCTGTTGGCACATACATCACGTGACGTACAATTACTGGCTGGAGATAGTAAATATAAAATTCCATTAGGAAAGTACGCTTTAATCGAAAAAACCTAAAATGGAAAACACGTTTTCAAACGTAGTAACATGTGTTCTCCTTTTCAGTGATGTAAGAGTTTAAACATTGTTTAAAAGAAAATAAAAAAATATATATTTAATATTACTAACATACTAGATAGTGTTTTGTTCAGTTAATAATAATGTCCTCCCGACCGATTCCGGCCACGGCGGCCGATCTACAAAATCTTGAAATCAGCCACGTGCGCAGGATATATTATAGTGCACGAGCGTTTGCGCAGACACAGGTGCACTCACTCTTCCTTTTACTCTCATAGCCCGATG
>DWHO01005458.1:0-10302 GCA_018247575.1 Eurytides lysithous rurik | reverse complement strand
TATATATATATATATATATATAATTAACACCCAGACACAGAAAAAATACCTATGCGCATCGCACAAATATTTTGTCCTGGGTGGGAATCGAACCCACGACCTTTGGTATTGCAGTTGGGAGCACTAACTGCTACACCAACGGGCCAGTCAAGTAAACTATTTTAAAGTGCGATTTACCCGCAGTAAATACTGGAGTACTGATATTATATTATACTTTCAATGTCAGAGCAGGCGGGTCGTCGGGTTTTTCTTAATACCATTAAAAAAAATTAAAACATCCCAAACCACATCACCCTTTTAACATGTATTTGTTGTCAACACTATCTTCACGCTGTAAACAACTGTGTTTATTTATTCGTTCGACTGTACTAATTACCTTACCAGTGTAATAGAGGGGTGTAATTATCGATTGTAAGTAATAAATTTCATCGCGCACGATTGGAGACGGTGTGAACAACACCTGACGTCCTGACTATCGAATGCGTAGGTGTAGGTCGTTTGTTTATGTCGTTTACTAGCATGTCCGACCCGGGTCGGTAATGTTGGTTAAGAGTTCACTTTTGTAACGTCAATGTTAACTACTAGCAGTGGCGGTACTGCCGTACAAGCCCCAAAGCCCGGTTTGCCCTACTAAGGAGTAAAATTTATAAATCTTAATTAACACAATAATCCCCGAATAGTTTGGTTTTAAATTTGAACGTTGCGGGAATTATGTGTTACTAGTGTACTAGAATAATTGAATAAAAGCAAATTTATCTTTAGAATATGTTGTGTTGTTTGGCGCAGTTGTTAAGTTATCTGTTCTTGCCTTTATCTCGCAGCGATGAGATCGACGGACGAGGTAATTACCGTGAACCCATTCTGGCCACATACAACCACAGCCACAGAAAAAAAAACATAAAGCGAAAAAATTTCCTTTTTGCATTACGCATACGATTAAAGCGTGACTGAAGTAATGGAGGTCTGCATGTATTTTGCTTATCTGTAGGGTACAGATATCACTTAACCTTAAGTAAACGTGTTGGCGTCGCCAGTATGGCGCAGCTGCCAAGCTTTTGGCTTCGGCGTCGCGGGTCGTAGGTTCGATTCCCACCCGGGGCAAATATTTGTACGGACTACAGATGATTGTTCCGGATCGGGGCGTTTGTCTGTGTGAAATCTATGCATGTAATAAGCCCTTGTAACACACGATATTTCTATGTTAAAACGAGAGCTTTTTCTGATATAACCAAAAAAATGACTAGAACAAATGGCAGGATTTTTTGCAGAGCTTTTGTTTGGGATTGTGCCACTGCTTTGCCATTTGTTCTACCGTCAAGCAGCTGCGCGCAAGCATTGCTGTGGTCTGCCTTGAATGACAGTCTAGCCAGTATGATTAATTTGAGGAGGAGAGGTAGACTATTTTATATTTCGACTGCTGAGCGCAGCATTATTAAACTCGAGTAAAGGTATTTTATTTCTAAGCATGTCGCTCACTACCAGACATGGCCTAGTGGTATAGGCCCGTGCTTTGCAAGTCGAAGGTCGTGGGTTCGCATCCTACTTTTTATTTCTTTGTTTCTTAATTGGGCTAGGCCATTGCAGGCTGGTCACCCGATTGCCTGAAAAGTAAAATGATTCATGCGTCGGATGGGCGCGTAAATTTCGGTCCCGGATTCTTGTCGATGACAAGAATCCTATCTAGCCTAAATCTTGTCTAGCCGTGGCTTGGAGAAGCCCTTAAAAAGAGGTTGGTTTTATGACTCTGCACCTGATTTCACTCCGGTCGTGGGGTATCTGTCCCATCAGGCTTTAAGAGTAAGAGAAGAGAGAGAGATCACTGGTGACTGCGCAGGCGCTCGTGCATTATAATAAATCGCGCGCAGTTGGCTGATCTCTTAACCTCTAGTGTTGTGTGTCGTATTGTTTTATATGTTTTTTCCAAACATCTTCTCTACGTTTTATTTTTGCATTTTAAATGACCACGTCTCAAACGAAAGAGAATGGTTTTGGTGACTTTTAGAAGTGAGACTAGTAAGGCTTGCTTTTTTAATATTAGTGGAGATTCTGCAACGTTTGTCCGCGTGTGCGATGCGCGTAAATGGCGGGTCTACGAACTCAATCGGTGACGAAAAATACGGCGTCGGCGCTCGCATTAATCCTCCTGTTATCGGCGAAGCAAGGCGCATGATTCACGGCCCCGTATCCATTCAACATTTCCTATTACCTATTCGATTTTGCACTTCGCGAAGTTCGTCCCAAGTCTTCATCGGCTGACATACTAATGTATATAACCAAACTGTGCTACCACGAAAAAATTGAAGCTTCGCTACTGAATATCACATAATAATATCGCACACACACACACACACACACACGTGATAATTTATATGTGTATATATGCGTCCACTTGTAGCTTAATTTTCTATCATTCTTTTAAACAAAAGTAACACATTTGATGCACATCTGGTGATCGAAGTCGGTTAAATTGGCGATTTATTTTTTCAATCAATAAATAAAACCAAAATAATACAATAAATAAAATCCATAATTAAATATAAAATTCAAAATATAGATAACTATATTAGGTAATAGGTAAAATACTTGCGGGTCTCCGTTGCTTCGGTCATGTTTTATGCGTGATGCAACAGGGAAATTATTTTTGACCTCCGCTTTTATATTATGGCTGTGTTCTAGTTGTATGGGGCCAGACTGGGCCCACGTCCGTTTGTCTCACTGCTACGAGAAACAGGGAAAGGAAAAAACAACCAATGTTTGTTTTGTAATTTTAGTAGGAAGAAGGGTTTTCCCGCGGATTTGCTTTCGTGAACTTTGAGCCTCTCCTCTTGAGAGTCTACCTCACTTTGTCTTACCAATGCCAATGCCCAATGCCAAAAAAGGAAAGGTTTTCTAAGTGGCAGGATTCCTTTGGAGAGTTAACTTGGGATGATACAATTGCATTAGCAGTTGTTAAATAAATAAATATCATGGCACATTGTCATCTGATCCCAAACTAGGCAGAGCCTGTACTATGGCAACCAGACGATTGATTAACATCCCTATACGTTTTAAATGCATACTTTTACAGAACATTAACGCCCATAATCGGGACAAATACCTCTACTAATCGCATAAATATTTCGTCCTGGGTGAGAATCGAACCCACGACCTTAGCAGTCAGGAGCAATAATCACTAGACCATCGTGCTAATCAAATTAATATTCCACCGCGAAAGAGTAATGTGCAAACTCGGGTATTATCCCGTTTGAAGGCATTGTTATCAAGTTATACATCTTTGCCCGGTACGTACAGATGAATGACATCTTGGGTCTTTCGATGACGTGGAAAAAACAAACCGAAAAACCAACATTCAGACTTTCAAGGATTTAGTGCGTAAGTGAGGAGAGCATCGTTTTGACGCGTGCTCGTGAATTGAAGACGTATCTAACAGGTGCGGCGACAATACTATCTACTATGTAGGTGTTATTCCCCTCGGATGTCGTCTCCGGAGATATGCGGGGACATATAATCCGTTTTCTTCGCTCCACTATTGCTCTTAGGAGCTATTTCGAGAGAGCACTCAGTGCGTGCTTTTCGTTTTTGTCACACGGTGTCCATTCGTGTGTAATTGTTGGGATTTGTTCTCGAGTATTTTACATCAGCATACAGTAGTTTAATGTTGCAATGGATTGCCATTTTTTCTTTCGTTGTTTTGACAAATCGTCTCATTTGTGATGATTTCTATTTTATATAGTAATTTCTAAGGTTTATCATCGAGATGTATTGAGAAATACGTTTTTCTGTGGATTTTCGTATACCAAAATCCATGTAAAAACGTATAAATCTCTTGCTTTTGTTTTACATATACTAAATAAAATTGAATGGTAAAAAGCTTTGATATATTGTCGATGTACATATTATATATTTTATGCGTTTTTAAGAAACTTTTGAGAACTATCGATTATTTGAAATAATTAATAATAGCAAAATGCAATATAGTTATCTATATTTTGAATTTTATATTTAATTATGGATTTGGTTTAATATATTATTTTGATTTTATTTATTGATTTTAAAAACGGCATAAGCCATTGTATATGCCATCATCGGACCGGAAAAGTATTACAGCCTTTAAAAAATTGCCATTGCAATTATCTATAATCTTACATTTTATTGGGAAGCTATAGTAATTTACCATGCTCAGTATTAATTTTTTTAATATAAACTACAGTAGAGGTCTCGGAGAGTACTACTTAGGTTAGTAACATGTTAGTCAAATGGTAGTAGTAGTGTAAAGAATTAATATCCACACAGCTTGTTTCCGAGTTTTAAGAAGAAAGTTGTCAGACAAATGACTATGAATAGAGATTTATGAGATTACAATCTCTAGGTGCGAGCGAATATTGCGAATCCAAGCAGTGCTTTGAGGCACTTCCAGAGTACAGAGTGGTATTGTATTATTATAGGTGATTATGATGCTCACTTTCAGACTCGACTAATTCCTCTCATCAAATCAATTTCTTTAAATATAACGAATCAATTAGTTGAGAAACGAAGAGCGCGAAAAGTGTTGATACACTTTTCGTGTTCTTCCGTTCTAATCAGTTGCTATTTTGCGTGGTCTCCATATTAGCTGTACACTTATAGCTAGGTGGATAGTGTCTATAGGTATAATAAGATTGAGCTAAGGAGTGTCTAAAAGCGTGTCGTCACGACGTAAACGTCCCGAGTTGTCCCTCACAGCTGGCCACCCCAGTCGTGTGACACGACGCATTTGACTCCGCGCCTTTGATGTAAATTGAACTTACTGCAAGTGAAAATAAATTTTAACGAACACCACTTCACATTTCCCTTTTGGTGTTAACGTAGGCCCGTAGCCGGCCGCGGGGGCAGGCGTGATTTATTTTCAATTGATCGCGGGTTTTCGTTAATTAGCCGGTTTTGAGTTTTAGTACGTTTTTAGAGTGGTCGTTATTGTTGTATCGAGTGTGCAACGGTAAACGTAGAGTTTACTGTAAACGTAGACGAGTTTTATGTTTTTTTTTTATCTTTTCACTAAGGATAACGAAAAAGGAAACTATCTTTACACTCATATAGTCTATGAACTGAGAGGATAATAATGATAATTTTAAGAGGCAAAAGACAATCGTTAAATCAATCAATTGAAAAACCAATTTTATATAGTTTAAAAATTTAAAGGTAAATTGTACCATAGTTAGGTTTATTGACAAAAGTTAATATTCAACGGTTCAAATGGAAAGAGATAAGTAAAATAGCTAAATTACTTTGCAGTCACTTGCCTTCAAAGTCTTAAAAATGTCAGCATGTCAATTATCATTCGCGAATCGTTACTTAAAATTAATAATTAATTTATAGATTTGTGTTTAAAACGTGTATTTCTTATATTCTGTAATGCATTGTATAAAAAATATAAGGATAAAACGCGCGACGTTTTACCATTTATTTTTTAAAGAAAAGGTTCAAATAAAAAGCCTGTTAAAATACGTAAAATACTTTACTCATTTTTGTAGTTCCATTCTCTCTCTGCCGTAGGTATGTATTGAGTGCAATACAGTGATTTCGTTATGTGGAATTCGGATTAAACATAACAATTTGTTCGTCACAAAGCGCGATTGCATAACGGCTCGTTTGGAGAATCGAAACTTATCGCGATCGGATTATATCGAATTATGTATTTAAATACGTGAAACGTGGAAAACATAAACAAAGAGGCAAGCCTAGCGGCGTTCGAGTTAATCGTTGAATGGGGTTTTCGTCGGAATGAATAATTCATTAGTAATAGCGGATTTCGTTGTGCGCCCGATCACTATAATATTCCGATGGACGAATTTATTTGGCTGCGAACGCGAACGCAAACGTTGGGACAAGTTTCGTGTGACGATACGAAAGTTTTTTTTTGTTATTTCAAAAACGCTGCCCCTATTGTGAGATAGAAATATCTCGTGTTATAAGGGCTTCTTAGTTACATAATCGTCTTATCTCTCTCCGGTCGTGCCGGTTACCCGTCCCATCGGACTATGTTAGTAAAAGGAAGAGTGAGTGCATCTGTGTTTGCCCAAACGCTTGTGCACTATAATATATCCTACGCACTTGGCTGATCTCTTGTAGATCGGCCGCCGTGGCCGGAATCGGTCGGGAGGACATTACTACTATTATTACATACATAAATTTTACGCGGACAAACACCCAGATCCGAAACAAATATCTGTAGTTCGCACAAGTATTTGCACCGGGTGGGAATCGAACCCACGACCTGCGACGCCGAAGCCAATAGCTTAGCATCTGCGCCAAACGGTCATCAAGTTGCAATGGATTATCTCCATTGTGTTATCGTATTCATCGTTGATCTTTCATTAAATCGAGTGATGTGACGGGCAGGTTGCAGGATGAGTGACAGGCTAATTAATAACCCCACAAAAATCTGGCTCAGCGCTGCCCTTGTCACTCAGAAGTGGCGTCTGGTCTCCGTGTCTTGTTTTAAAGCTGGAAACATCACGGTGGTCTCTAGCACCTGCTGCTGAATGGAATGAAATCCCGGCTAGAACCGGATAAATACCACGATCTCTTACAGAAAAGTGGAAGTGGTACACGCCTTTCCCTCCCCCTTCGTTTTCATGCCTCCCTCTCCTGCATTCTTCTTTCTAAAATTCCTATCTTGAAGACCGGCAGCGCGTGTGCAAGATGGTCGACGCAGCAAAAAACTCTGCGGATAGCGATCTTGGCTTTGCATCTGATGAGCCGCTTGCTCGTTTGCCCGCTTACTCCATAAAAACATACCTCTTCGTGCATAAATTTCAGCAGAGCGCTGTTTGGCATTGAGTTTTTACGGGGTGCAAGCGTATCGTTACATATTTGACACGATTTTCTCCAAGAAACGCCTAATTTTATCTTCTTCACATAATTAAATTTGCTAAAACTTAAAACGTCACTCGTCGCTTGGTAGGACAACGCTATAAAGTTTCCGCATAACACCTTAGGATGTTAGTGAAGGGTGAAAATTTTAAAAGAAAGAAATTCTATTGCCCCGTTCAGCCGAACCGTGCCTCCCACTTTTGTCTTCATTATAGCTTAATTATGAGAATCTCTATGCCATTATCAGTATACCAAGGCAATAAAGTGAACTATTTTTTAATATTTTCTGCACGTATTGCACGTCTTTTAACTTACAAAAACCAAACCTAGTGGGTCGCGATAACAGCTTTTGACACAACGGAGGCAATCTGCACATAACTTAACGAGGACATTTTCTAGTGTTTATCGTCGCACATTTGTCATAGTTCACGCTGCGAGCTGAGTTCGAAACGGCACTAATATTTGTAAGAATTAGACATAACGATAAATCGCATCGACAGCTGAACGCCCGCAATAGAATAAGAGGCGCGAGGTGCGCCTCCCGAGCGAATCGGAGAGTATCAACTCGTCGAGAGCGCAATAGAAAGTCGTATTTTGTTCACCGACAGGAAATAATAAACGCGATATTGGAAACATTATAATGTAAATAGCCGTATGGCCGTGCTTTATTCAAATCGCTCGTTTGACACGATCCTCTGTAGGATTTTACGCTGTAAGTCAACCGCTTAGAGTGTATAATCCATCGCGTTGACCCCGTGTGATATTATGTACATTTTTCCGTGCGCGATTTAAACCATTCTCACGCAGTGGTTTTTAAAGCAAATTCTTTATATTTGTTATGGTATGGCATGGCATATATATTTCATATTCAAATGACAGTGGAAATATGTGGAATCGGCTATTGGCCCTTTACTAATATGTTAATAAATATGGAATGTGAGGATAATTCTGATTAGTAAATTGAATAATCAAAACCAGCTTTGACGGCCCGTAGCTGTTACTAAAACACGTAAGCTTTGTTAGGTCTATAGTATGTAGAGTACACTATGGTATAAACTCTGCCCTTATCCCACTAGGTGGGGTCGGCAATGCATGTATTTTTCTTTCATACTCCTCTATCAGCCGTCATCTCCTCTCACGCAATCCATCCACACTTTCTTCGGTCTTCCCCTACTTCTCACTCCATCCACATTCATGTCCAAAACTTTCCTAACTATATGCCCTTCCTCTCTTTTCAGGACATGCCTATACCATGCTAGTCTGGTACTCCTTAACTTTTCCATCACTGTATTCATTCATGATATTTTGTCCATTCTTGTTACTCCACACATCCATCTTAACATTCGCATCTCATCTTTAAAGATTATTAGACTATATCATATAGGATAAATTGCGTTTCAAAGTTAAAATAATGTTTTACGAAGCAAAAGCAGGACATCGAACTTGATGCACTTAACACTGATGGCATTGAAATCTATCTTTCAAAGATATATTGTACATTAATAGTGCTACAGCACTAAAATCATTTCTGCATTATACTTTTTATTTGTCATTTGTCATTGATTATCATTTTACAAGTATTTTCTCCGTTCGTTCGTTTTCTGTCATAAATCACCCGATCGCGTAAGCTCGTGAATATTTTATCGTCGCCATATTGCAAAAGATGTACATCCCTGTCGTAGATGTTACAATTGGTGTCGTGTTTTATATTATTTTTATGTTAAAATATAAGCTATTATGCACTATGCGACATTTCCGAATAAATTACGCTAGAGGAAAAATAACATAAATTATTCGAAAAAATAAATTGTCTAAATATTTTTTTAGCTAGAACTACGAGCACATGTAGTAAAATGTTAAAAGTGTTGACTTCTTTTAATAAAGGGAATTAAGAATATTACGGATACAGGAGCAATATTAGGTTGTTTAGTGATTAATATTTCAAAATAATAATTATGTTAATTCTATGAAATTCTGATCAACACGTTGTAATAATATTTCTGTTAAACATAGAAAATGATTTGCTTATAATCTTCTGGTCATCTTCTGGTCATTTGGTTTCAAATATTTGCCCTACAAAGCGAGGTGGTTTTTGATGTATGCATAAATTTAAGGTACATTCTACTAAATAGTAAGTATAAGATTAACTTAAATTGGTGAAATTTGACTGAGCCAGTAGACGTGAACATGATACTTTGTGATTCTTATTATTGCCGCTTGTCATATCGCAAAATTTGCAAAAAGTGAGGTGGGACGGTTTCGATATAAAGCCTTACACTGCGCGACGCGTGCTGCGCCGTCGGAGGCATGTGGGGAAATGGGTCAGAGTGACCTTGACCTTGCCCCGTATGTGGGCCCTCGTATCCTGCGCTTATCCACGGGGTTGCCAGTCGCCACATAAAGGCGAAGGTGCACAATTTTCGGGAGGTTTGCAAACGTCTTAAGAACTATATAGGAAGTCAGAACCTATGAAGTTTATCACTTATGAAAATTTATGTAAGAAGCGTAATAATAAATACTGTCCAATATTTGGATAGTGTCTGGCACATGGGAACATTATTAGTTTTGTCTGTCGTTAATCAGACTTAGTATTTAACTTACTTTACTATACGGAAGTATGATTGAATGTGTTTGTATCGGGATTATGTTTGCGGCATCACAGAGTATCGACTGGTTTAACAATAATAGTAAACGTAATAAAGAATGAAGTGAAAGCATAACTATGTTCCGCTTGGCACGACCATGCTGTTAGAGTAATTATCCGGCATAGAAAATTGCCGTATTTTTTCACGAGCAGTGCTGGGCTATGTCAGTGCTGTACACTGACGAGGACTACTATGTTATTGACTATGGGTCAAGATTGTCCAAATGAAACTGCTTTACGGACTGTTTTCCGTTTTATTTGATTTTAGATTTATAATAATTTAAAGTAATTCAGGCTGACTACGACATGAGACGTGTATCATCTTAGTCTGTCACGTTCCCATGGGCTCTGAAATGTGTCCGAAACTTGGGTTAATGTATGTAAAATCAAATTAAACACGAAAAAGAAAACTACTTACTTTTATTCTAACAACGGGTAACACGGGCGATTCAAATGTCCACATACATTGCAGGTAATTATTTAATATTAGATGATAAGCTGAGAACTAGAAAACACATTAGGTGTTCGCTCGCTTTCAGCTTTTTTTCTATCTCAAAATCCCGATTATATCACATAAAATAAGAACGTATTCGAATACACATTTTATAGTTTTCTCTCCACGTATAACAAAGACTCTTTCTTAAAATCCCTGCTATGCGACATAAAATTAGTCAGAGCGTATTCGCATACAAATTCGCTTGATTTCTCTTCACTTATATCAAAGAATCGAAGGGACATCCTCGTGCCACCATCCAGCGGCGGTACTACCATACAAGCCCAAAAGCCCGGCTTGCCCTACTAAGGAG
>DWHO01005457.1:0-10303 GCA_018247575.1 Eurytides lysithous rurik | reverse complement strand
CCCCCAACGCCCCTTCTTCCCGTGGGGCAAAAGGGCTCAAAGGCTGGCAACGTCTTTACAAGTTTTGTAATGTTACAAAAGACTAGCTCTTCAAGAGCAGACTTTTTTTGTTTGAGACAGTTACAAAGAAAATAAAAAAAATATGACGTCAGCTAGAAAACTAATTCGCTAATTCCGAATAGTGGTAATTTCAACATATCTTGATCTCTTTTACATGTACATTGGTATATCGATGCCTTTTACGTTGGCTCTTCTTGTATGTAGTTTAAGGAATTAAATGTTATTTTCTTTTTTCTTTTATATTTGGTGTCATAAGGCCATTTTATGTACATTTTAAGCGGACAAACGCTCAGATTGCCCCAGGGGGGATCCAAACCCACGATCAGCGACACCGAAGGGTCATCGTACGTTAAGGTCTATTATGTTGACGTATTCGTCAATAGCATAAAGGACATTTTAGAGTCGCGACTTATACGTTTTTTCCAGGTAATGGCTATATCCCGACGTCGAGTTTGCGCGAGATCCTTGCCGCTTTAGACGACCAGCTCACCCCCGACCAACTCAACGAGATGATCGCCGAGATAGACACCGACGCCTCCGGCACCGTGGACTTTCACGGTAGAAAACTTGCCAGATGTTACTTCACAACAATGTTTCGGTTAACTGACATATGAAACGTGAACAACAAACAGCTTTATGAAGGCCTCCTCTGTGCAAATGGCATATTTATTAAGGTGTACCGTAAAATTAAGTGCGTCAGGGACTAATTTGTTCAAAGTTAAAAAAAAAATTGCGCCTAGTTCGTCATCTTTCCACCATTCAATATTATTCATTTATTTTTTTAGTAATTGATTCGACTCTGCCTATCGACATTGAATTACAAAAGTAAACCGGCGCACAAAGGATGATGGTGATGAATAGAAGGAATGGATGATGTAACGGGTTCATAAAAATGTGTGTTTGCTTATTCCATTGTAACAGCTGTATGTCAGAACCAAACTAGGTAACTATCGTGTCATTAGAATATTTAAGCTATTCCGATCAAAATATGTGACGTCATCAAACTTCTTAGATCGCTTTTATTATGCCAGTTGGGTTTTTTTTTATTTTTTAAACAATAAATACTTTCAAGTTACACAGATACTTAAAAAAATATTCCACGAAGAAAAATAATAAATTTAAATACTAGTAATAAATATTAACAAAAAATTATTTAACGATTTTTTTTTTGTTTTTTGTTATGTTGAAAACAATCTTTTTGTTAAATAAAACCGTTTAACGGATTGCGATTGGAAGTATTACAGGCCAAAGTTTGGTCTTTCTTGTGTCATTCTTAGTCATGTCAACGTTACATAATTGATACGAGATTGCTGCTGAGATGCTTAAATTACTAGAGAGGTATTAAATATAAGCTTCGATAAATAGTTTTTTCTAAGCGTTATTTCTAATCTCACCGGTTATTTAAATAATATCGAACTCACTTAAACAATAGCAGTAAAATAGACGACAATAACACATTCACTGCAGAAACACAACCGTTGTGTGAAAATATTCCGAACTGCGCGTGCGGCTTAACACAAATGTGTGTTGAAATAAATCGCGTATCGCAGTGCGGTAAACACACAGGTGTTTTTTCCTGTCGGATCACCCGTGCGACCGAGAACACATATATGTGTTTTGTCTCTTATCTTCTCCATGGCCCACTGTTGTTGAAACTGCGGCCCTCCGACCAAAAAAGGTTGCTCACCCCTGGTATAAATGATATAAATTGCTGGGTGGGTTTAAACTATGTCAGAAATCATGTAGTTGTTCAGACAAGCGTACAGCAGGCGAAAACTTTTATATTCTGGTATTATCAATGGGTGACGATTTGTCTTGAACGGTCATCAACATTTATTATAAACATTCTAGCTATCGTCTAGTTGATTAGACGACCGATAGAATGTCAACACTTGTAATGATAATGACCTCCCGACCGATTCCGGCCACGGCAACCGATGTACAAGAGATCGGCCAAGTGCGCAAGATATATTACAGTGCACAAGCGTTTACGCAGTCACAGGTGAACTCTTCCTTTTACTCTCATAGCCCGATGGGACGAATAACCGACAGGACCAGAGTGGGATAAGGCGCAGAGGCGGTGACATTAAACCGACCTTTTAATAACGACTTCACCAAGCCAACGCTAGATGGCGTCGACAAGAAGCTGGGACCGACTTTTTACTTGTCCATCTGACGCACGAATCATCGCACTTTTCAGGCATTCGGGTGATCAGCCCGTAATGCCATAATCCAACTAAAAACAACAACACAAAGTCATTGCCCTCCGAGGGATTCGAACCCATGACCTCCGTTTTGTAAAGCGTGGGCCTATACCCACTAGGCCACGGAGGCAGTTAAATGACTATGTCAACACTAATAGGTATTAAAAGCGTTTGTCTCATTTTAACTAATAATATAGTCTTTTTTACGATTTGTCAGCTTAATTTATGATTTGACAAACCGCGTGTTTGACATCAATAGTATAAAAGTAAAC
The DNA here is from genome assembly GCA_018247575.1 of Eurytides lysithous rurik. Lineage (NCBI taxonomy): Eukaryota > Metazoa > Arthropoda > Insecta > Lepidoptera > Papilionidae > Eurytides > Eurytides lysithous. The sequence goes on along the minus strand of DWHO01005457.1, from coordinate 7,767 downwards.
AATGTACGTGTTCTTATTTTTATATGTAACGTATTAAAATTTAAATTAACCGCAATTCTCGTTAATGTAAAATATAACTCCGCCAAATTACGTTTGACTCCGTGAGCGCAATAGGCTGTAAAGTCGGCATAAAGACTTCTCTTCATGTTTTTGTATAGCCGTTATCATGTCGCTTGTTGTATTAGCATTTTTATTGTTGATTAAACTTTACAGAGTTCATGGAGATGATGACCGGCGATTAAAGAAGGCACCGGCAGGAGAAAGAAATAATATCGATTGAAGCGAATTGACAATGTACAATGATAGAGCATTATAACATTTTTTGTAGTCGACTTTTCTTCCTCTGTTCTATGACTCCCTAATGCAAAGTTACATGGGTAACAAAATATCGTTCCATATTTTCCCGCTAGCTATATGGTGTGTGTTTACTTGTGAAACTATAATAATGGAAATTTACGGGGCAGAGGATTGTAGAAAACGTTCACATAAGCTGCCGCTTGCTCCAATGTAATAAACGGTACTACGTGTAAAATTGTTACAATAAATCATAAGATTACTGCCACCATTTACAATGCGCGCTAAAGTTAATGGACGATATGTTCAGTTCACACTTTATTTTATTCATTATCCACAATTTTATTGTACAATAATTCTATAATGTGTACAATAAAATTGTGGATTTAGGCTGACAAACGAGCAAGCGGCTCGCCCTGATGGTAAGCGATCACCGCCGCCCATGGACTGGAAAACTGAACAATTGCAACAGAACTTGAAAATGCGTTGTCCGCCTTAAAGGGGGGGGGAGGGATTTTTGAAAGAGGCGGGACAAAAAGTGAGTGAAAGGAGGGATAATGGTTGGAGTAGGGGCAGAGGAGAAGGGTGGAAGAGAGTGGAGGAGGGGGAGCGGGAACAAAGGAGGGTATCACAGGCCACCTCACTCACCGGATGAAACGCGGAAGCAAAAGGAATTCCACTTTATGCCGATTTTCTGTGAGGTCGTGGTATTTATCCGGTTCGAGCCGGCCCATTCTACAGTTCTAAGTATTTTCGATATTGACGTTACCTAGAGAAGTAACTTAAAATTGCTCTATTTTTATATCGAAATCGATGTTTGCATTAATAGCACTATATCTAAACAAGATCAACATCTTCAATAGTACCAGAATAATCATAGAATTAGAAAAAAATGATATAAATTGAGAGAATGTTTTTGCATCTCTATGTCATGCGTGAGATGTAAAGTCAAATTAATAATATTTTTTATTAATTTTTTTGGAGTTCCAATTCAACCACTACCACACACAACCCACACATTAATTATCTAAATACCCTGTCTGTATAAAAGTCATAATAAAGTTGCACAAAAATGACAAAGTAGCCATTTGACGTTACTCAGATGAAGGGTTAAATAACATGACAACAAACTTCATACACTGTCCTAGGAGTGGGAATTACCCACATTTGTCATTTTGAATAAGTCCTATATATAGAAACATTCTTCAACAATCCTTTGTTACAGTGAGAATATCATAACAGCTAAAACATTTGTTTTTGTTACTAGTTTCACGTGGATTTAAATTTATTCATTTCGAAACTCTGCTTTGTATTGGGCTGTATGTATGTCTATATTCGGGTTTAGAAATTAATTGGAAGGCTGTCCTTTGCCCGGATTTCGCCTCATCACATTCACGGTAAAGATTGCACATTGCAGAGGTGAAATTGATTAGCAAAGCTGTTGTTTCCCAAAAGAAATCTGTCCTATCATTATTAAGACGTAACGACAACTGAGATCGATCGGTAGATGATCCATAGTATTGTGAATGGACTCAGATCTACGGTGGGGCCTCCATATCAATGGGCTTGCGAGTAGACTCAGATCTGCAGCATTCGCGATCAAAAAAATTAGATCTATCAAAGATATAGAAATAGCTCGCATAGTTTATTTCAGCTATTTCCATAGTGTTATATCATATGGCATACTACTGTGGGGCAATGCAGCTGCAATAAATACGTATTTCGTGCTGCAGAAGAGGGCTAGTCATGCTATCTAAGACTTAGTGCAAGAGTGTCATTAAGAGAAAAAATCAAGACTATAAACATATTGACTGTCGCTTCTCAATACGTGTATGTAAATGTTATGTACGTCCACAAAAATATTAATGATTTTCCCAGGAAGTGTGACGTGAATAGCATAAATACTAGAAACAAAGCCAAGTTTGTTTTACTTAAGACTCGTTTACTACGAGTTAGTAATTCTTTTTATGGGAAATGTATACGTTTTTACAATAGGATTCCAGAAAACGTCCAAAAAGCTCCTATTGCCGAATTTAAAAAAAATGTAACAGGACGTTTGTGTGCTAAAGGTTTATTATACAGTAAATTATTTCATGGAAGACAGCACACCTTGGGAATGATATGATCGCCTCTAGGCCATTTCAAGATTCAACTTGTGAAAAATGTAATAATATAGATATATATTTTCTAAAAAAAAGAGTTAAAGTCCCGCTGAGTTTCTTTCGCCTGTTCTTCTGAATGACGTGAAAAAGTGATTGTAAATCAATCCAATTTTGAATAAAGAATTTTTGACTTTGACTTTGCATATCCATAAAACAATGAGTTTAATTTAGCTAAAATTTCACACATTTTACATGCGTTTGCGAGACGTGCATGATATTGTCACCGTTATACGTTAGGCTATCCACATTTCGTTGGATAGTTAGAAAAAAGTGAAAGGTTCCTAATGGCTGTACAGCGGTCCACGGTTTGTCCTCACTTTGATTGTTTTCTCGCTAATTCAAGAAAAATTGGTGAATACACAAGTTTTCGAATCGTAAAAGTAGCCGATATAGTAGTCGCAAAAGACAGATGTTCCTTAGAACCCCTTAAGATGACTCTTAGAAATGTTCCTTTGGAAAAGTAGGAAGGAAAGAAACAAGGAATTTATTACATACGAATTAAATTTTTACGTCAATTTTACGCAAAAATTGGAGAATGTTTGAATCTGTTTGGCTTTGTCAGTTGAAAATTATAGATTTACGTGATGCCTTATTCCTTTATGGTACATTTATTCACTAGGGACGTATAGTGGGTGGCGATAAGTTTGCGCGCAATATTCCGTTGTTGTCTGTGAACGGGAAACCCAGAATAGAACTGGAGCACCGCGATTGCAGTTACAACTTTACTGCATCCGTATTCGTTGTTTTATATTATTTAACTTCGGTATTTGTGTAGCATTCACTCATTTGAACACAAACAATTGGTTCCGATGGGCTTCCCTTAAATATTTTTAACGGCAAAAATATTTACTCCCTCTTTGCTGGATTACAACAGTCCTTATTATTAAGTCTGAAAAGAATTCGCTTGCCTAGCTTACTTGAAAACTATCCTTACTTTTTTATTACTTTAGCAGGTTCGTTTCCAAGTGGTAGAACATCAACTTACAGATTGTTGATCATTCACATATGCTTATTGGATTAGTTCTAGTAATGGCTTTTACATCATGTTTATAGTAATACGTTACACAAACATCACTTACAATGTACTAGTCACCTACTATGACAAGAATGGTGGAGTGGTTTGAGTTCGTCTCTAACTAAGACGAAAATTGTGTTGTGTCGGCCAATAAATACTAAAATACATACCTTAAGTGTATGTAAAACTCACATAGAACTACCAACGTCAGGCTGGGACTGGTGACTTTTAACAAACATTTGATTCATCATAACTCTTTGATTTATGCTATGTACACAAGTGTTCATGGTGAATAAATAAATCCGTTTATTATTTTTATCAAGAGTACATATACAATATCTAACATTAAAAAAAATACATTAAGTGTTTAAATAAAATGTTTGTTTAAATAGAAACGAATCAAATGATCCTTCTCTTTTCAGGACTGTATATAAGTCGAAATGTATTTTTTTATAATTTTTACATCATATAGACGAAAATTTTCCATGGAAATCCAATAAATGTTTAAATCCAAATATTTGGAATAAAGGAGGTGCCTTTATTCCAACTACAATTTCGCAGACGTTCTTTGTATACAAAGAATAAAATAGTTAAACTTATTTTCGCATAGCGTTCAAAACAGATTCCATTTTCTCAGTCAAGTGTTCAAAAATGTCATTATGTTAGTCATTACTTTATATATGAAAGTCTAGTTAGGTATTCACTTATTTACTTCTAACTTATTTCCTAGAAAATATTATTAATGAGTATAACAACACATTTTAATTACAAGTCAACAATTTTTTTTAAGTATAAGCCACACGGTATTTATAGCTAGAGTATATGATGGATTGATTGATTATTGATATATGTTATGATCTCAGAAAGATGATATATTAGATGGTTTTTTCTACCTGGTTATATTACACTGGCAATATTTTTCTTTAAACTAGAATACAGTAGTGCTAGGCGGTAGAATACCTGGCGATGCGGTATTACTACTCAAGGCCGATTCTGCAAAAGAGTCACAGTACTAATATTTTTACAAATGAAATTTAATATCAATAAGTAAAAGCATATTGTTACAGTGGTAGAGCCACGCAGCTGTTCCCGCTGCTAAATGGGCCGGCTCGAACCAGATAAGTGCCACGAGCTCACAGAAAATCAGCGTAAAGTGGAAGTGTGTTTGGTTCCGCTGTTCCTCCGGTGAGTGAGCTGGACAATGGCCCAACCTTCCATCCCCTCCCTTCCTTCTGTTCCCTCTCCTCCCCTTCACCCCTACCATAACCTAGTTTTGTCTATTCTTCCTTCTCTGGAACACTCTTCCTTATGAAATCAGAAAAATCAATGACCATAATGCATTTAAGATGAAATTAAAGAACTTTTTATTAAATAACTTGGCAGAGGAATAATAATTATAGTTTTAGTCTATGTATGTTTTGCTTTAATTATTATATATTCCGTATTCGTTAAAATATATATGTACAGGGAGACTGGTAGAGAATGCCTCAGGCATTAAGTCTGCCTCTACACAATTATTTTTTGTGTGAAAGTTTTAATAAATAAATAAATTTGACGAAACGAACAAGTCGTGAACCTGCATGAGCCACACGTTTGCCCATGAAAACATAGTACCACAAAGAACCTGCTTATCCAGAGATTTAAATTGCCATATAACTAGGTGTACAAAACGTATCGTCGTACCGTTGGCCCCCGCACTAGGTAAGTCCTGTATCGCGGTGTACCTGGGCATTGTGTTATCTATACATCAGATTTACAAGTATGTTTTTATCCAGTTTTACATTATGATGATATAATATGAAATAAGAACTTTGTTTTTGCAGTATTAACACTTAACAAAATTAAGATATGTTAGAAATATAATATTATGCAAATTGTGCGTGCTGTGAGTTTAAAAAGGCATATCTATGAGATTATTTTGATGAGAGCCTCGGTTTCTGCATATCAGAGCGTACACATTGATAGACATGCAACTGCGTATCAGTTTTTTAGCATGTTGGATAGATTTGTATATGATTTTACACTACTTTGTTATATATGTATGGTTGCATGAAGGCGTAGTTGCAAACAAGTTTTCACTTTGAGCTGGTTTATTCTAAAAATACCTTTTCTGAGAAGTGAACCGAGCTCACTCGACTGGTGAATAACTCTATGCATATACAGGGAAGCTTTAAAAATATATAATTGTATGACTGACTACCGACATTCAAAACCTGTGCTTCTTTATAAAGTGCACTAGTCGGATATGCAAAATGTTTATTGTTAGTGAGCCTTTCGTTAATGTACAATCTATAAGAAGACCCAGGGGGTTCCGATTCTCTATTTCATCGTTTGAGGGCTTTCTAGTACATGACGATCGAATGCGGATAACGTAATCGAGATCACTAGCAGCCAGGTTGATACCAATTTTGTGAGTGACCATACAGCTGTTCTAAGATCTCGTTTTTATTTTCTGGTAATCCTATAATTTCTCTAATCTCATTTCCAAGAGTCAGCTGCCGTTCTTCTTCCACGATCTTTTAAAGTCTTTGGATTTCCATCTTAATATTAAACAACTAAACTATTTCGTTGTCTTGAGTATTTGTTTGGTTTTGTATATTTCTAATTGTGAGCTAAGAATAGATTGAAATAATGCTAATTAATCCTTAAGCTGTTGAAAATCAAGCCTAAGTGTTTTTATTTCCGAACTTTATTCATATATAGCTTTAATTTCTTTTTATATTTCGCGAATTTTTATCATGAAGTCAGGCATGTCTAGTTTTTCCAGATTTGTGTTAGATGTCGCACGTCTACCGCGAGAAATTTTGACATATTCGCTGTCATAAGAAATATGAGAGGTACCTTTAGATGAACTTAATGGTCCGCGATCTGGAGTATTTGAATTATCTGTTTTAAGATAAGAACGTTTGCAGGCAGGGCATTTCCACTGTTATTTGAAGGACTGTGAGTAATTATTATAGAAAGATTCTTTAATAGCACGACAGGCGAGATCATATTGCATTTTATATTTTGAGCATTTCATACTTTTTTTCGGTATATTTTCGCAATTTCGTTATTTTTTCCGCAAGCGTAACAATTGATTACCATTTTTCTTTAGTTTGTTGTAGAGGACCGTAACATTGACGATAAAAACGTTTGGTTGAGACGTGAGGTAGGTAGCAGGGGGGTATTGGAGCTCTATGCAATGACTCAGCGTGGCGATAGATGCTCAGTAGGCCGATGAACAATTTCAAAGTTGTTAGATATCATTTGTCTTGTAACATTAAAACCTCTGTATTTTTCTTGATTCTGTTTTTGCAGAGTATACGTACATTTTACAGACTTTAAAACTAGTAGTGATACAAAGCTAGGACTGAATATTTAAAGGTTTAATTCCTTAATAACACGGAGGTAAACAAAAACAACTTCTTGCCATTACGAGTTCACTGGACTCAAAAAATATGAGCAGCGGAAGTGCATTCTGAGCCGGTGGTAGCGTCCTCACAAAAAATGTAAAAATGACGATTCAAAAGTGCTTGTAAAGGCATATTTGCATAAATAAAATCAAACCAAATCACAACACAAATACTAACTCTATATCATATTGATTATCATTACTTATTGATCACCCCTCATATAGAACACTGTTGCCAATCTGTTATTTTTTGTTTATATTAATTTTTATGCATTTTGACAGTAATGTGTAATATTACTAAATCCTACTTACTCTACTCACCAGTTGAAGCTAAAAAGACTTAAATACTTTTCCCATATCCCCTTAAACTCCCCTGGGTACTGTAGTACCGCAATTTTCAAAATGGAAGTTTTAAGCATATATTTTTATTCTTATTCGTTCTATATACGCTGAAGTAAACAAAGATAATTTTTTTGTTTGAAATTGTACTTGTATTTTACTCACAATTCAACTTTTTACAAACGTTTTTATCAAGGATACGTTATGCAGTTTTTAGGCACGATAGATGTTAATTGCGTTCGGAATTTTGCCACCAAAAACGATTCGCGAACCCGGACGTTCAAGTCAATTTTTATGACTCTCACTCAGTGACGGTACTACTATACAAGCCCAAAAGCCCCACTTGCACTACTAAGGAGTAAAACTTATAAATTTTAATTAGCGCATAATTCCCAAACCCATTGATCACCCCTCATATTTCTGGGTAGAAATTATGCTGATGACATTATCCTTCAAACCGGATCACAGTAGTGCTTGCCGGTAGAATATCTGTTGTTGCAATGGTGGCCCAGGAAAACTCGGCAAAAGCCCAACCTTATGCTGGGACGTCCCTGATCTAAGAC
>DWHO01005456.1:0-10303 GCA_018247575.1 Eurytides lysithous rurik | reverse complement strand
ACTGTAAATATCGAAATTTTATTATTATTTATTATTTCGATACACCTCATTTACTTTTTGAAATTTTTATTCTCATATGTTTCTAATAATTACACAATATAAATATAATTTACAAAATTGTGAATTGAATAAAAATACTCTTTTTAACAGTAAATATGTTTGGGACTGGCAAAGTTTAAATCTTTACACATATTTACATTTAATATTACAATTGAGTTTTCTTTTGTTGTTTTTTCATGCATTTGTTCAGTGTTGTTATAAATATTTGACTTTAAGCATACTCTTGCTAATAGCCTCTTTGATTTTGTTTTTCATTTTTTTAAAAGTAGTCATTTCGATTTATATTAAGACAAAAGTTTTACTGCTTGAAATGGTGTCTGTATGTTTATCATCTAAATTAAAAAGTGCTTTAACATAAAAATGTAGTACATTTTACCTTAATTGTTTCAATAGTTCTTGGGATGTGTACCGAAAAGGGCACAAGAGTGTCAGTTAATTTATAATATTTGTAAGGTTTAAAGCTGGTAACTAACTAAATAGTGTAAAAAGGAAGATCAACTTTTCAACATCATGTTAGGGTAGAGATTATAGACTCAATACTTACACTTCTTGTATGTCTGGCTCGTAAAGTCTCAGGGCTTTCGGTCGCTTCCTCTCCTTCGCCAACGGAGTGTAAGTTTTCACTTCCAATGTGGCTTTCATGTGGCTGGCCACTTCTTCCAAAGCTTTTCTCACTCTCTTCGGATAATAGTCCAAATTGATCCTTTCCATTAGCTTTATATGCGGCTCGAAGATAGCACCCTGGGCCTCCATGTCGGAGCAGTTGTCGAAGCACTCCCTCAGCATCAAGACACTGTTGTACAAGCAGTTGACCTTGAACTTCTCGTCGACGCTGTCACGGACGAAGTCGCCGACGGACATCTTGTCGGGTGACAGGCTCGTGCAGTCGCGTTCGAGCTTCAACAGTTTCACGGTGCCGTGCAATTTGAACGGTGGGACGACCTGGATGGGGTTCAGGACTGAAGTGTCAGCCGACAGGTACAGTAGACCGCGTAAGAAGTTGACCGCCGCCGGCGCGTACCTCTTTGATAGTGCGGTATACTCCAGCACTAAGGAGCTGAGGAACAGACCCCTGGATATCGAGTGAGCGTCTCTGAAGCGACAGCTGGTGAGGATCTCGCACATGAACAGCATCGCAGGCGTGGTGACCGGATGCCGGAAGTCGGAAGTGGGGTATAGAGCCGATATCAGTTTGAAAAACACCAGCGTGTCCAGATCGGGGACCTTTCGAGGGTTTTTTGAATACTTCTCGTGTTTCTCCTTCAGCAACTCGCAGATGAAGCGTTTGGACGACACTTTATTGGTGTGCGCGAGATCGTAGAAGTGGGGGAGCAGTTTGTCGAACACCAGAAAGGATTTAAGGGCTTCGCCCTCGTCTGTCAGGCCGTGGAACAGGTCATTGACGTACTGCAACATGTGTGCGTAGAGACGACTCAAGAGATCCTTGTTGTTAGCAGATAGGGACGGGTCGTAGCTTTTGATGAGTTTTTGGAGGGCGGTGTATTGCTGAGATGGTGGCTTTCCAGACAGCAACTCCTGTCAAACATTTGAATGGCGTCATTTTAAGTATTCATTGGCGCGTCCATTAGTTATCTAATAACTTTAAACCATTTAAAATCGAACTATTGGCGATGATAATCAAGTTTATAGAAAACATACATATGTATATCGTTATCGTGGTTAGTAGCCACGGTGTTTTACGGTGGTAGAGGGACGCATCAGCTCCCGCTGTTTGCCCAAAAACAATATCCGGATAAAACGGGTTAAGTTCCGCGACCTTACAGAAAATCGACGTGAAGTGAAAGTGTTTTTGCCCAAACCATTTCTTCCTCCCCCCAATATTCCCACCATAACACTGGCAACACATTTGCAAGTTCCTAAAACTTTTTTTCTTTAAGAAAACGTTCCTTATTCTAAGATAGAAATAGGGAGTTATAAGGGCGTTTTATGTAGTTCGAACAAACATTTGTCCCGGGTGAGAATCGAACCCACGACCCGCGATACCGAAGCCAATAGGTTAGCAATTACGCCGTACGGGTCATTCAACCCTATATTATGAATGAGTCTTCTCCAAATATGATTAGCTTACCTTTAATTTAATACCTTCCTCGGCTTTCAAATCGAAGAAGGATCCGATCGTTTCACTGTTTTCTTCCTCGTCTTCCTCACCAGATTCTTCCTCGGACTCTTTCAGGTCTTCCAGATTGTCGAAATCGTGACCTTTGACCGATTGATCGTCGTTATCATCATCAGAGGCAGTTTCGTTTTCTGAAGGTTCCTCATCAGAATCTGCCGTTTGTTCAATTTCGATTTCCTTATTACCTACTCCGTTCACTTTAGAAGTTTCTATCTTCTTCTGTTTGTCTTCACTCTTTTCCTTATTGGTATTTTGATTTTCATTATCATCGTGACTTGTACTTTCGACTCGATGACTATTACTCTGACTTTTCTTTTGTGTCTCTTGAGTCTTTGCTTCTTCATTACTTTGCCCTTCGTCGTCATCGTCATCACTGGAACCGTTATCGTCATTTTCTTCGTCACTTTTCTCTTTTTCATCTAAACTTCCATTCTCTGCATCGGATTTTCCTTCCCCGTCAGTTTCACTTTCACCGTCATCTTCGGAGGACGTGTCCGATATACCGTCGTCGAATTTGGGTTTTGCATTTGGTACTGTAATATTAATAGTGTAAAATAACTGACGTGGCCCGCGCTTTACAAATCGGAGGTCATGGGTCTAATCCCATGGAGGGGCTTTATGTTGTTGTTGTTAATTTTGTTAGAGCAACACATGTTGATCACCCCATTGCCTGAAAAGTAAGATAATCCATGCGTCGGATGGGCATGTATAAAGTCGGTCCCGGCTTCTTATCGAGGCTATCTAGCGGTGGCTTGGAGAAATCGTTATTAAGATGTCACCGCCTCTGCGCAAATGCTTGTGCATTATAATATATCCTGCGCATTTGGCTGACCTTTTGTAGGTCGACCTCCATGGCCGGAATCGGTCGGGAGGACATTGTTTTTACTAATGGTGTATATATACTGAGAATAAACTTACTAAGCACTACACACTCACGACACCGACGGGTCGTATGTATATATCCCTCACGACTTTTAAGACTTGTTCTCTGTTGTCCACTATTAAATGTGACTAATGCTTGAACACCCACCCCATAAAAACATAGGAGTGTTTCTTGTGATAACGAGAATTACAAATTGCGGCCAAGTTTGTTAAATCGAGTTTTTTTTTGCTAATAAATGCTTCATCGTGCACTTTTGATATTGCATTTTAACCGATTCTTTTTTTTTTAAGATTAGGCTGAAATGAGCAAGGGGCTCAGCTGATGGTAATTAATCAACATTTGCAGCGTTACAGAAATTGCAAATGAGTTGCTAGCCTTAATGGGAGGGAATTTTGAAAGAGGAGTTAGATCGAGGGAAGAGTAGATAGGGAGCGGAAGGGGGCGGACGAAGAAGGCGGAGGAGGGAGGGGAGTGAGAAAGGGAGGAATTAAAAGGAGGGGATGGGCTACCGGCCACCGCATACATCGGACGAAACGCGGAGGCAAAAACACTTCCACTTTACGCCGATTTTCTGTGAGGTCATGGTACTTATTCGGTTCGAGTCGATTCATTCAGCAGCGGGAGGGAGCAGCTGCGTGTTTAATAAAGGGTCAAGTTTGCCTCCAAAACTTACCTGAAAAATCCTTAAGAACGTTCTCAGGTACCAGTGGCTTTCCATCCTTATCGTAAGCCAACATGAATTCTTTCTCGTCGTCAAGCTCGAAATTGTCGTCCAAGTCATCGGCAGACCTAAATGATGTTAGAATTAAAGCAAACCAGCCGTGAGGCGTATGCAGCTGGCCTATGTCTCACAGCTGGGAAAAGCGTCTTTTATATAGAGATCACATTAGAGAGACACCTAGAGATCAAGCAAAAACCACCAAACAGTGATTTACATTATAGTGTCAAAAATGACGATTTAAAAGTGCTCGCAAAGGCCTATTTGAATAAATATATTTTGGGTTGATTTGATTTGAAACAAAAATACACATCATAACTTCACTCACCTATGCTTCACGGTTGGTTGAGATTTGTTTGGTAATGTGGCTTCTTCCTCGGACAACATCCTCAACTCTCTCTGCCTCTCCAATTCTTCTAACTTCTTCTTCTCTTCGGCCTCCTGTTTCTCCGTGCTTTTCAAACCGTCAGAGGGCTGAGGAAGAATTAGTCTATTAACTATAATTTATACAATTGAAATTCCCATCTACTTATTATTATTATATTTTTTTTCGAACACGTAGTAGAATCAATAGACGTCAAAAAGTGATTGTAAACCAATCCAATTTTGAATTAAGAATTTTGACTTTGACTAAGACTTTGAGTAGCTTATCCTGCGGTTTCGCTTGCTATATATATATGGATTTCGTTATTTGTCATTGATGGGATTGCATAGATCAGCAATAATCAAAAGTTTGCCTTGTAAATTCTGCCACTATAGACAGTTCCACTTATTTATTACTTTTTAATACCTTGTTAATTCAACAAATTTTTAATAATGTTATAAAAATCAGTGACAGACACACGGTTAATAATAGAAATAAAAATGAACTTGCAACACCTCGATTTTCTCTAAAAGGTGAAGAAATTCTTCAAGGGCCTTACTATACGCATATATAATAAAATTCCACAAAAAATCTTAGATCTTTTCATCACTTTAAAACTAAACTTAAAAATATTTTGTTGAAGATTACACTATTTTTTTTTTGTGAATATGAATACATATATTTTGATTCAATATTAACTATATATTTACTACCTATAACTACACCACCCTATTGGAAAGATGTATGCAATAAAGAAAAAAAAGTTGTCTCTGGCATGCTGAGTATTTTTCTAAAGAAGCAAAGTGGGCCATGTTTGCCTATAACAAAATATCGCCTAACAGTGTTTTAAACAGACATAATAGTGTTTGGCAGAATAACTGGCAATGTAGTGAGGCCTACTCAGCAAATAACAATTAATTGGTAATAGGAGACAGAAGTAAATCATTTATTGAACATTATATTTAGGAAACTCGCAGATTTTAAGTTTTGCTAGTTAAATCTAGATTTTTCTTACCGTCCCCCTCTTCTCAAACCTAAGCTCCCTCATCATCTTATCATAATCTTGACCCTTCCCTGCTTTGCCCAATAATTTATCAATGGCAGATTCCTCCTCTACTCTCGCTTTCTTAAATACAACCGGCTGCAAGTCCTTCCATTCACTATCCAATTTCTCTGTTAAATCCAAAGTTTGCTCTTTTTCTTTTTGCTTCTCGGCTTTCCTCTTCTTTGATTCGGCTATGAGTTGCTCAATAAGGTCTTTGTGAGATTTTGCACCATCTTGAGCATCAGTTTTGGAAAGAATACCACCACCAAAGTGACCTTCGGATACGAAATCATCTGAAAAGAAACCATTTTTTAAAACCACTTAGGAGGCAAAAATAATAGGTTCTAAAAGCAGTTTGTTAAGAAACTATATCTGAGAATGATAGAGAAATATAAAATATTGATTAACATATAAAAAAAAATTACAGGAAGAAGTATAAGTTTTATATAGATCTACCATTTAGGCCTCCATATTTTTTTCCAAAATCATCATCTTCTTCATCTGACCGTGGATCATCAAACTTCTCAATCTGCTCTAAAGTTTGACCCCTGAATGTTAAACACAAATAGAAAATTATTTATACTGAGCTGTATTCAAGTATTATTTTCTTTCAGCTGGTGTATACATAAAAAAATATATGAACTGCTTATACTGGCTATAGGATATTAAAAAGGAATCTTGTCAAAATTTCAATTATTTACCACACTACATGGTGCTATGGTTATAACCATAATGGTCGGAGCCATAATATTAATAATGATGTCTTCCCAACTGTATCCAGCCACGACGGCCGATCTACAAGAGATCAGCCAAGGGCGCAGGATATATAATAGTGCTCAAGTGTTTGCACAGATACAGGTGTATTCCCTATTTCTTGACTCTCATAGCCCGATGGGACGGAAAACGAAACGACGGGAGAGAGATCAGGCGCAGAGGTGGTGATATTAAACCAACCTCTCAGTAACACCTTCTCCAAGCCCTAGCTATATATAGTTTTATGTCACAAATATTAAAACTGTGACAAGAAATACCTCTATAATGCATTCATACTATGACTTTGTTTTAAAAAATTTACCCAAAAATATTGTTTATTATATTTCTAATTAAAAAAATCTTTAATTAGAAATCAATCATACATTCTATTTAACTTATTGCATTTGTAATACATATCATATATGTATTATAATATGATATACATCTGTGGTCCAAGAGGGACATTAGATACTAAGCTAATGTTGTATGTCCCTCCATACATAAAATATTGAAACATACATGAACAAGGAAATACCTATGTGTTAAGATTTCATCATCTGCTAAATTATAAATATTCTTCTTGCTGTGTTGTTTGGACCTCTCTGCTGCAAAACGAGCAATCATTCTGTCTTCAGCAGACAACTGGTTATTCTTCTCGCCAATTCGACGATCAATGAAAGCATTGGTTTTGTTCATTACTTTCATCTCAACACCCAGGGTCTCCTTTCTCTAAAATTTATAGAAGAATTATAACATAATAAATTTGATAAAAATATCTTATAATAGTAGAAATACGCACATATCTTAACATTTATACCATTTCATTTACACCATTTCACATTAAATGTACAAGAAAAAACAAGGCTCAAAGTCCGAAAAAAAAATAAAAATAACGGGAGTGGAGCACGCTTTAAATGATAAACTACAGATATACATTAGAATTATATGTTTAAAACATACCTTCTTTATAGCTTTAGCTCTTGAGACTCCAGGCAATCCGCGATCATGTTTAGTTTTTTTACCTAATACTTTCAATTTCTCCTTGTTGATATGAACTTCGAACGGATTTAATTTCTTCTTATTTGCTTCAAATTTTTTCTTTTTGTGCACTTTGTCCGCTAGACCAGAATTTTTCTTATTTTTCACTTTTGCCATTTCACAATATTCTTTATTAAATATAAATATAAAGAAAATATCAGAAATATTATGTTAAGAAGCAAATAAGGTTATAACGTGATTAACAACCAATCAAAATACACATGGTTTTGACAATTGGACACATTGTTTCGTTCAATATAATAAGAAATCACTTTAAAAATTTATTATACTTTAATTACAGATATGATTGACTTCAAATTATTCAATAAACATTTTTACTGATTTTCCATTTTATGTTTTGTATTTTATTATAAATTTAGAGAGTTAAGTTCACTTACTTGTTATAGTAGTTTTTACCAAATTTTTGAACGCAACTTTACTCTACTGACAGAACATATACAAACACATTCTGTGGTTCGGCTTAATGTTTTGGGCCCGAATGTTTCCGAAATATGGTTCGGCCGTTTTCGACAGGACGCCGTGTAGCAACTAGCGCGTAGGTATATTATTGTGTGGCTGGCTTTCTTGTGTGACTGGCGGAATATACTTCCTTAAAGAAAAATGGCAGACATTACTAAGAAAGATCTTAAAAAAGAGATTGCAAGTAAGTAAACTTTCATTCCATGACAATTTTATATATTTTTCCTAGAAACTCTAGATTATTCAAAGATCTTTCGCTAAAATGTTCAAGTGCTATTTCGCTCTAGGAGTCATAAAATGGCTTCCCTTTGATTTAAGCGAACTTATTTTTTGTACCTTGTAATTGAAATATCTCTGATAGTATAAGTTGAATGCGGGAATGTTTCAGATGAAAGTTATTTCATAATATTGTCCGGACCGATTCAGGTATTTGCCACTGTTTTCAGTTCCGTAATTATGTCTGCCCACTGATGGTTTATTTTTATGCGACGCGAAGTTATACAATAATCCACGTATATAGCGATTTAATGGCGGCATTTCGAGACATTGTATTGATGAAAAACAGTGCGCATTAAGTATAGAAACATTTTTTATTTGATAGATTTTTCTATATAATTATTGTATTGGGTTATATTTGTGAATATTCCTGCTCTCGATAGGTATTTTGTCATTTTACCGCGGCCGCCATATTGCGTTCGAAAACTTTTTAAACGCGTATCGCGGCCTTGCAAGACTTATTTTCTTTACACTATTATTATTTGTTCAGTTTTCTTGAAATTCTCATAATGAATGAGTTATTATCATTTAAATGTACTTCTTTCTTTTTGTTCAAAATGAGAGTATTGATTATATTTAGACAGTGTTAAAATATTTAAACTAATATACTACAAAGTAATACAGTAATAAATAACATGAATTTCGTTTGCTAATAACTATTTTGCACTATTTTTAAGCATATTTTATTTGCTGTATTTACTTGTTAATATAGACAATCAGTATATATTATTTATTTTTAAATTTCATTTTTTTTTTGTTATTATTTCTAGCTGCAGCTTTCAATGTGTTGATCTCTTCTAATAACTTAAAACTTTTCTATGACTTGATTGGGCATGTGCCTTTCTTGTCAAAGACTTTAAAAATTAAATATTTTTTATTTAATAAGTTAATTATTCTTTATCCCTTTACTAATAAGAGCGGCCTCATTCTACTTACAGAAATATTAAAAGATGCAAATTTGGCAACAACCTCCACCAAAAAGGTCATTCACAAACTGGAGAAGATATTTAAAGAAGATCTGTCGGACAAGAAGAAAATAATTGATGAGCTGGTTATGAATTATGTCAACAGCAAGAGCTCGGACTCTGAAAATGAAGATGAGGAAGAGGAAGTGAGTGAATATAATGTTCATAGTTTTTTTTGCCTGTTTGTATGATTTTAGGGACTAATTTATTTTTACCTTAAAGGCAGCATGTTTCCAATGTTATTTTATAATTGTGTGTTTATGACCATGGATGGCGGTGTTGTTCATTAATTTCCTACTCTTAATTATTACAATGTATTGTCAGGGGTAATAGTATAAAGCTTGTTTATGAAGAAAGAAACATTGTTATTTTCATATCTGTGGTAAACCAAGCTATGTAAACTATAGATAGTGCTAAGAAAAACCTCAAATACTGAAAATAATATAATTTTTATTTTAATTATTTATATTTAATGTTAATTCAAATTACATTTTTTCTAAATACACTTTTTTTAAAAAGTTTGCACTTTAAAAAAAGTAAATCAATTTTTTAACAATTTGGCAGACTAAACTGGTATGGTGTTTTTGACTACAAAATAAGATGTATAACACCTTTTAATTTTAGTAAGTGTATAACTGCATATGTTTTGTATACTAAATTTGCCACTGTTTTTGGTTCACTTCATATATAGGAGAAGGCCATCTAGGTTCAAACCTAGTCAGTCAAAATGTTTTTTAATGTTGTTTCTTTATTGATTTATGGTTATGTATAAATACCTTAAATGATATGAAATATATATACAGGAGGAGGAGGAGGAGGAAAAGGAGGAGAAAAAGCCCACAAAGAGAGCCGCACCAGCTTCAAAGGCATCTGCTAAGAAGTCCCGAAAGGACAGCAGTGATGAAGATGAGGATGATGATAAAGGCTCCGATGAGAGTGAATCTGAGGTATGCCAATAGTTTTCTTTTTTATGAAGTAATGTGACTAGTGATTAATCTGGCAACACTACCCTTAAAACCCGAAAACAGTTAACATGACACTTAGAATTTCACTATTTCCATAATGGTATAGCCATAATGAAAAAAGTAATTTTTTGTCTGAATTTAATAATAATAATGTTAAAAAGTTGCCTTTTTTCACAACATATTTGCATGAGATGTGTTGGCTAAACTTGTGTATGCATTTGAATAAGTATAGAAATAATTAAAACAATATGAGAGCTAAATTTTCTAATTATATTACTTGATTGCAACTATCTTCTATAGGAGGAAGAGAAGAAAAAGCCTGCCGCTAAGAAGGGTAAAAAGAAGAAGGGTTCAGATGGAGACTCTGACAGTGATTGGGGAAGGAAGAAGGAAAAGGCACCTAAAGCTAGAAAGGTAAAGGTTATAACTCGTATTTCAAAGTATGTTAATGACAATTTCTTTTTTTGTATTTTCTGCCTCAACAATTGTTTTATTATAGAACAGTATGTAAATTGATTTGATTAACTTGTATGGTATGTGTATAACTGCCTCCGTGGCCTAGTGGTATAGGCCCGCGCTTTACAAAACGGAGGTCGTGGGTTCGAATCCCGTGGAGGGC
>DWHO01005455.1:0-10304 GCA_018247575.1 Eurytides lysithous rurik | reverse complement strand
GTTTACGAGTGCATAAAATGGCTTCGGGGTATTTCGCCCCCCGGGCGGTAAAGGGGTTGAGGATTTAACCCTTTGGCGTCGACAGTAATTAATGGCTGATATCAAAGATCCGTCGGAAAAAAATTACGTCTTTGACGAAATTGTTCGAGTTTCAGCCATTTATGGCGGATTATTGATTTTGCTTCGTGTAAAAAAAAAAACGTTTCGTTTTTAATTATCATACTCAGTCAAGTCCGCTTAAGAGGGACATTTTTAACGAAAAATAGTCAATATTAAATTTTTCGATGCGTCAGTATTAAAGGCCAATGCTGTACAATATAACTGCAGTAAATAAAACGTTCTGCGAACATTTATATTTAGGTATGCATAGAATTGTTAAACCATGCTATCGCAACTAAGATCTAAGCACTTGAACTAAACTGTTCAAAGGCGTTTCAGCATAAATGAGTTTTTTTCTCTTCATATTTCGTTCTTACGTCTTAAAAGGAATTATCAGTTCAGCCCGTACATGATATTACTTTTCTTTTATGGTTTAGGCAGACAAACGAGCAAACCGCCCACCTGGTGGTGAGTGATCATCGCCGCCTATGGACATTTGCAGCATTACAAAACTAGCAAATGCGTTGCCAGCCTTTAAGGAATTTTTGAAGGGGGAGGGAGAAGGAATGAGTGAGAGGGAAGAGGAGGAAGGGAACAATAGGGGTACCCCTCGGAGATGGATAAAGAGGTAGTGAGGGGAGTGAGTCAGTACTTCATTAAGAACTGAGTATTCGTTTAAGCCGGTAGTTAATTAGGACTTGTTCATGAGCACCGACAACAACTATGATGTTACTGTATGTGTTCCTACATCCTAATACCATCATCATCAATCTCACGATACGTAGCATAAGAATATAAATGATTTCCTTATATCGATTATTTAAGGTTAGTATCCCCGTAACCGATTTGTGCAAAAGAACTCTAAATATTTATGCTCCATCGTATTAAGTAATCACCGACGCCTTAGATGCGCAAACAGGCAATCTTCTCGAACATTCCGGTAATTTAAAACATTAAAGTTGTTAATCAATGCAAATGCGAAATTAGGCAGTTAATCATAAGTTCCTTCACCAACAAGGACTATGTTACTACAAACCATCTTTTAAGTATATTAGATATTTTATGCAATATGTAAAATATCAGTTCAATCGTTCTGAAATTATTAAAAAAGTGTATAGTTAATTTCAAAAATTTATCTTGTTTTCTTAAAACGTATTTACTAAATCCACTAAATGAAAGCATTTTTTTGGAAACCATGCAAAATTTCATCACAATCACCTTTAAAGATAAGTTTGCTACAGGTGGCAGAGTAAAATAAATATCCTTCATTAAAACTGTGTAATAAATCTTTCGTTAAGCATAATCAACAACCAAGGGAATAAACGCTAACGCAATTGCGAAGCAAATTTTTTTTCCTAATCGAAATATATATCATACAGTGCGACATCAACCTCGTGTGTTAATTTGCACGGAAAACAAATTGTGTACCGTTTCATTAGGACGTAAACAACGATTGAACGTTTTAAAGCCATATTTGTGGCTGTAAAACGATATCGATATTACAACGAAACAGTGCTTAGGGTTGACATTGTATTCAAATGTTTAAACAGTAGCAGTAGCAAACTAATTTAATAATATAATATTTTAATAAAATCTATTTTATTAAAATATTATTTAAATAATAAAAAATATTTTAATAATTCAATACCGAATACAGCCTTCATTTACAGCTTTCACCATTACCCCATCTTTGTTAGACTCAAGGCTTAATAACTATTTTTTTTAGGTTATACTCCAAATTCAATGCGTTTGTTGCGTTTTGTAGCGTACACAAGATCTCATTATATAAAGCATTGTATTTAAATTTCTTAAAGAAAACGTTAAATTAAATCTAAATCAACTCAACGGCCCGCCGATTGCATCATAATTTCTAATCAATTTATCTACGACTGCGTTCAGTAATGCTTATAAATTAAGTATATTTAATTAAATTATAGAGCTCTAAATGATATACACTTGTTATCTTAAAGTTGAGAATGGATAGAAATGTAACAGAGCATAATATAAAACAGAAATACATATATAATGTGAATGCTTTAACAAAAACCAGAACGACATTTAATATTTTAGGTGGTATAAAAAAACATCTGTTATTTAATCTACTACAACTTTGGAAGAGGCAACCCTAATACACGCGGCCTATTAACCGACGATCTGTTAATCATCGGTTTGGTTTATTGCAAGCCGGCCGCGCAGTCATATATTTGGTCACAATTGTCATTTATTGCTTTGCTGGATTTGAACCCGCAACCCGATGAATATAAAAGGTATCTTGCCAACTTTTTATTGATAAACACTCTTACCTTACCCTTTATTGACTATCACAATACTATATTCATATAATTTTGTTTGTTGAGATTTCAGGACAATAACCCTTCCTTAGAAAAGTTTTAAAAGATTCGATTTTTTTTCGATTCGATAGATTGTGATATTATAAAACTAATACCGTAAACCTGAAAAAAGCGTGTTTGTTGGTTCTTATTCCAGAACTCAGACACATATATATATTTATATACATGTGACTAAGTCATAAGTTGTATGAAACATATTTTTTTTTTCATTATATTTTCATAGTTTACGCTGTTAACAAAAAATACAAATAATATAATATAACTCGACTGCTAATTTCGACTCTCGACTGTTAATGAATTGAAGAAAATTGTTGTAACTTAGTTATGTTTAATGATATGAGATTAAAATATAGGTGTCGACTAAAAATGCTGAGCTAAGATAATATATTATATCATAAAAATTATTCTTCGTATTGTTTTATTATTTAATAAGGAACCTAATTGAACACTCAGTTATTTTTGGACAGGCAGGAAAAGGGGGAGGCAGGAAAAGAAAGGGGTAGGATGGAAAAGGAATGAGGAGGGATTCACCGAACGAAATTATGGTGGTGACAAGCTGGTACATTTAGCAAGAGCGGGAACTGCTGCGTGGCTCTACTATTGTAAAATTTTATTTGGCACATCAGTCGTGACATGGTCACACTTACCTTCTTTGTGTTTCTGTATCTTATCTTCTTTGCGTTAAATAGTCAATGTAATTAATGTAATTTCATTTCGTTATTTTCCGCTATGCATATTTAGGTTACCCATGCATGAGGAAACTATGTACTATTTTTTTTATTTTTGTTACGCCATTGCAACGTTAATAAATAAAATAAGAAACCAACCAATAACTGCTATTCCCATTTATAACGTTAATAAGGACCTAAAAACTCTAAAAAGATATAGGTATAGGTAATTAATTAAGGAGCAGAAAGCTTAAATTTCGTACTTTCTAAAATCAATGAAGTTGTAATTTAAGGATATTCCAGTTAACTGTCTCAAGCAAGGTTAAACAACAAAGATAATAAAATTGTTGATATTAAAGGTTTTTACCTAGACACCTGCGATGTATCGATAACGTCTTATATCCATTATAGCTCAGCGCATCGACTCAGCATTCTAATATACGTTGCAGTGGTTTAACTTGTGCACTGGCTCGTCAATCATCTGCACTCAATATCGTCTAATTGACAGTTCAAGTGGCGACCGTTTGCACCGAGACATGCCGACTCATCTAAGATATATTTCTCTGATATAGGCTGTTCAAAAATTTTGAAATTTATCAGAGCGCCAAATTTTTATTCAGTAACATATCTGCATGTTGCTTTTTGTGTTTTTCATTATTTATTATGTCTTTTTATATAACTTTTTATACGAATAATGTTTATCTGTTAATTTCTTAAATAGTATAATATATATTGATGAGTAGTTTTTGAGTTCTCGCTACTTATGCGTATTTTTATTGTAAACGGTATGTCACAAAGCTTCCTCAGAAGGTTAAGGTTTCTTCAAAATTTTCATTCGGATTGCAAGTCGTACTGCAAACATGTGCTTAAAACCAAGTAGGATTTATATGAAGTCGGTTAATACATTTTATAAAAAATTTAATTTATAAACCCAGACTGGGTTTGCTGCATATTAATAAGAGAATTTTAATTATTCCGACTTATACATAAACGTAAAAACGCGATTCAATATGTAAATTCGTTTAATTTTAATATATTTTTCGACTATTAAAATACATATTCATAATGCTATATATACTATGGATAAAACCACCTTTCTGCAGCAGCTTTTGTATAGTCAAAGGCTTCACTATGCCAGATAGTACATCGTTAGTTAATACTGCTCTATATCAAACGGTTATGGCGCAATCAAAAATTAGTTGCCAAATAATCAATATTGTTAGTCCAGCCGGTTAAATATTTGTTGATATATTTTTCAGCCAATCTAGTGTAAATATTCTAGTTTAGGTAGTTATTATTTAATTAACAACTTGTAATGTACGTGTGCAAATTAAGAATTTTTAATTAAAACTGAATTCAATAAATCACTCAAAGAATATCGTCGCTAAGAACTTACCTATTCGGTGACCTACGCATACATAATGTTTGTGGAACTATAAACAACAATTGCAACGACGGACGTTTCATTAAATGCAACATCCTGTATTTAGATAGATGGCTTCACCTCGCGCCCTGGCTGTCATCGCCAGGGAGTCGTTAATCACTGCGATACGCTCTGAGCTAGACTCATTCTAGGTATCAAATATAACACCTAACTTGACGCCTAGATTATACACGCCCTTAACAATAATGGAACGGGTCATTTCGATAACCGCTTTTAGTATATCATATGGTTTTAGTATATCGTATGGTTTTCGTAATCAAATATCAGATGGTAAGGTTATTTTACAACATCTGTTTACCTATTCTCCTATCAAGATATATCATAACATATATTTGGCAATAGCTATGCTTAGGTTATTTCTTTCGACAAAGTCGGTCACATTAAAATGACCTTGTAAACGTTAGTAACTACCATTTTACCTTACTTCAAAAAAATAGAAGGTTTAATTCTTGTAATCCGTCTTTTGTATATAACGAGATATATCCACAAATCGTCAAAAGATTTGAATAACCTTTCTTTGTTGTAAAGAGTTTACTAAAATGTTAATCAATGTGATTGGATATTGAATTTAATGATACACCAGAAAACAACTTAACGTAGATTTGATCCTAGATATGAAGTACTTTTCTGTGTATCGTTGAGTCAAAAGTAATTTTTTTATTTATTAATAAAACACGCCAATTATTCTACGTAGATTAAAATTTTTACAATACAACGACCGGTTATGTTATTGTATATTTGATTATTGTATAGGAATTACTCAAACTAATTTAGTTAAGTTATACACATAGTTAATAATTATTCTATGATATCGTTGGAAACAGTTTCAATTATAAAGAATTTAAGTAGGCAAACAGTCCATTTCTCAAAAATGGACTGTTTGCCTACTTAAATTCGTAAAGAAGTATCGTGGAATATGCTACTCTATTTGCGACTGGTGTTACTCTATTTGACACACTTGATTGTTTACTCTGCACCTAAGAGACTTTTGAGAGAAGAAAATATTTTCATTTTTTTGTAAAAAATTAATTGCTTAATATTTTTAAAGGTAAAATTGTATCTTTAAGCGGTGCAATTACAAAGTACATCTAGTTGCCATTAAAATTATTATCGTAATACTTTTTGTTACATTACCGTTATACTTATAAATAGGGACCTGTATGAAATTTTCTCACAATATATCCTTACTCCATAAACACAAAACAAAAGAAAGGTACGTTACCTTTCTTATTAAAATTTCCGTGAAACACTAATAGTTCTACCAACTTTATCCTCTCCGAGCTTTTAAGAGTTTCCAGTCACGCGTGCTTCGCATCAACACGGCTGTTAGCGCCTCACGGCACAGCAGGGACCGCCCCAGAAGGCTCGTCTCAAATATTCAAACTGAGCGGTCGTTGGTTCGAATTTACCGCCCATAATGCGGCATTAGTCGAGCGGAATTGTTTCCCCCAATGGCTCTCAGCGGGCCACCGTTTTAATAACTGGGTAACGCGTGTTAAGCGACGAAATTGTAAATCGATTTGGATCACACGTTACGGTAACTATAAGTATGAGTTAGATAATAACCGGAAGCTTGTGAAGCTTCCAGAAACATGGTTATACCGTTTAGATGTTTACCTAACACACGCTAACCACGTTTTACCGAGCTCTTTACAGAGCCTTTGTAAATATTTAACATGCGGCACAGTATAGCCAATGTTTTTATTGTTTTAGGAGAAACTACTCTGTTAAGTAGCCGGATATATTACAAAAATT
This sequence comes from Eurytides lysithous rurik, assembly GCA_018247575.1. Lineage (NCBI taxonomy): Eukaryota > Metazoa > Arthropoda > Insecta > Lepidoptera > Papilionidae > Eurytides > Eurytides lysithous. The sequence goes on along the minus strand of DWHO01005455.1, from coordinate 3,987 downwards.
GACATAAACATTGCTGAAATTTCAGTTAGCTTATCGGCCTGTCAGTAAGTAATAGGTCAGATAATAAATTGGGAACATCAATTTACGTACATCAATAGATACAAATAATATTCACTGAGATTTATGTAGTAAGATTAATTACTTTGGTGTCGCTCAAACACGTTCTACATGATTGTTTAGAGTTAGCAACTTCAAGAGGTGTATGAATCCCGGGTTAACACATCATTTGTCGCCGAGCGTCTCTTGTTTCTTCGAGCCATTTGTCAAAAGCTCGGATGTCACTATTCGCTGTGATTTATCGTCGGACAGGAACGCAATCGTTGTAATGGATAAATATTGTATTTTTTTTTTCGTCGAATGCCACAATGGTAACCATGATTCGTGAGAACTTCGTTCGAATTTCCAACTAGCCATAAAAGAGTTAATAATTTGTTACATAAACCACTGGGTGGCATCGACGAGTACCTAAGGTCGTAATTATAAATAAACATAAGAAGCATAGATGAGCTTAACTGTCAGGATGGACTATCAGCCTGTAATGGAACCTCCTTAGACTTAGAAAAACCGAAAAAATTGCATAACATCACACCGCTGGGCCACGGATTTTATTAAAATACTAATATATAAACAGTTAACATGTACGTGTAGTACGTTATACTAATAATAAAAACCTAATCAACTTTACACACTCAATCCGTATATAAAAAAAATATTTTCAGAAATGGAAATGGATCCATTGTCCTCCTACACCCAACGGAGTCGCGAACCGAATTCGGTTTGCATCAAATTGATCTGACAGTGCTCCATCGTCAATCATCGTACCTAATGATGCGATGTAAATTCCAGCGTATATTAAACTTTTTCTCATTTCCTTGAGTGTGTGTCATGATACAGGCCGTGCGTCCAACAGCAAATAGATGAATTAATAAACAATACAAACGATGGTTCGGTACGCAGATATTTAAGTGATAGCCTAACTGTCTTTTAACTGCTGAGTAGCACTCTACTGTTATGAGCGTCTTCCAGAACTTCTCCAGTGTTGTGAGTAGGCAAGGGCAATTTAAACAGCTTAAATACTAGATATAGACGTAGATTATAGATTCTTGGTGATAAGACTATTATATATACTTGAACTGTGTTGTTATAGAAGGACGTCTCGCTTACAAATAGGCTTGCAACTAAGGCTTGTAACTTGCTCATCTGGATACCTTTTTTTTTTTAAATCTATACATTATGAAGTGACAAAGAACCCGCTACACAAACAACATAAATAATAGCCATTCGCAAAACAAACATTAACGAGGTAAATGTTCACTGACACCTCATCAGTTATCGAAGCATGGACTAACCACATGGGAATGCCTACGAGTGCCTACACATGATGCAGTATTTAGTACATAGACGTGCATCGCAATTTCAATTAGGAAATAAGATCAAACACATCGCACTAATTATGTGTAGACAATAATCCGCATATAATTAAGCGGGGGCCGGCGAGAAACGGTTTGCACACTCAATTGACGTGCCATGGAATTATCCGAGTAACTTAATTACGGCAGTTACGCGGCGGCGAATACGATATTGATAAATTATCCTTGGAATATAATTGACCGTGCTTGATATTAATTATAAGCTGAAATTACTTATTGTAATTAATTTGACATTGAACAAGACTAAGTGAGAAACTGGAGTAAAAACTTATTTCAGATCGAGTTCTTAGAATACAATGAAACTGTAGTGCTGGCACGTTACTGGTATACGTAGACTCTGCAAAAGAGGCATACCGCTATAAAGAGAAAATCAATGAAATGATGAATATATACCACGCAGTATGCTTTGAACTACCAAAAATATTAACAATGTCAATTCAACTAACAGTAATCACTTACCACTATATGAGCCGCTTGCTAGTTTGCCTTTTAATCCGTCAAAAATTATGATATTAACCCTTGAACCATTAAAGTTCGACCTATCATATTAACGTTACCATATGTAATTATTGAATAGATACCATAGATATAAAAACAGACAATATCCATTTTGATAAATTCTAATTTTCAACGTTACATTGACATTCCTCTATGTGTAGAGTGAGTTTCATTGATAGTGAGTTTGTCACATTAAAAATAGCCCTTTTGAAACCCTTAGCGTCTCAACATAAGTATTCACACTCTTAGAAATTTCAATTATCCCAATACAATCTGCACTTCATTTAATTATTCATTACATTTGTTTTGTACCGGACCTCACGATGACCAACAATGGACATTGTCGACCCCTTCGCGCTAAACAAAAAGGCTACCGTGTCGGCATTACGTATGCAGATTGAATTTCGCCATCCCAATGTAAATGCTAGTAATGCGTTAATGGATTTTGTTGTTTAATTGTGATCTGATAATTGAGTGAAGCGGGATTTGAATCAATAGTAGGGTTTCTTTGACTCACAATATAAGAGAAAATTTTACCAACTTTTTTAAACATACGCTGTTTTGTTTATTTTTATAAGCAATTTAACAAACGGATCCATTTGTCGTTTGTTAAATTGCTTAGATCTCTACTATCTTCTAAGTGATGAACGCAGTGTGTGGCCAAGTACTTCGAAATATTAATAGGGGTATAACACTGAAAAGTGCTGTGGTATTATAGCCAAGTGTGTCTCTTACTAAGCACCTAAATCATCTCATCTCTAAATCTAATAAAAAGGAGATTTAAAATTGTGTCATATCTAGTAGTCTTGTTTCAGGATTCTTAGTCTCTTTGATCCAGAACAATAAGCTGTTTGACTTTTTTAATCGTCTACATCAAAATAAATGGCCCATGCAGTTCATAAAGTTGTATATTTTTTTAGTTTTTTTTAGTTGACTCAGTAACTATACTTGAAAAACATTCTATATACCGTACCGTATGATAAATTCGATGTTGGTTCTCAGAATGAACAATTTTAGTAATAACGACTGCGCTCGAGCATCTAAATAAAATATTTTTCAAAATAGGTATGGTAAATATGGTATTTAGTTATTACGCATAAAGAAAAATAAAAATAAGCAAATACTGACTTTTGATGAAAAATCTAATAATTTTCATTTCATGAGCAATACTGATTGCTCATGAAATAAATAAATACATAATAGTGCTCGTACAGTATATAGGACTTTTTTCAAGTATTAGTTAGTGTGTCAACTAAAAAATTTTTTTTAATTTTTTCTTTTTTATTGTATGGGTGGTATTTTTTTATTTATAATATGCCCAGAATACGGCGAATCCAACTTATTGTGTTCAGATTTTGTCAGAATGGTTAAGTTGGAAAAGTTGAAGTATGAAGTCACGACATCCTATGACTACATTAAACGGACAGGGAATTGAAAAAATTATACGTACGAGTTTTCACGATTTTAAATAGACAAGTGAAATCATTAGCGGTGAAGTAAAAAGAAATCGGTTCGAAAATTAAATTCCCATTTCTTCCAGCCACCTAACCCTCGAAACGCGTGTCGGATTCGGCGCGAGTTTATTGCACGGAAAATGGCTAAAAAGACCAGTGACAGAAACTCTCAATGCAATGCTGTATGGTCCAAATGAGAATGAAATTAATATTATACACGGTCATTGTAAATCATCACGATAACTTTTAAAATTTAGAAGTTTAGAAGAAGTTTCGCTTTTTCGATGGTACGAATTCGAGGGAAATTCAGAAAAGCTACAGATTTCATCCCATATATTTTTACTCAGATTGAGTGTAATGAAAAAGGAAGAAATATAAAAATATCAACGGTTAAAGTATTTAAATCTTTAAAATCTTTAAAATATTTAATAAGTACATTTCATTCATATATGTTTTTGTTGAGCCATGGTAGCTCAGTGTCCGGGCCCTCGCTTTTAATTCAATATTTTCGAGCAACCTAAGTTCAAATCCCGGTGCCGGCACCAATGATATTGTTAATTTATAATTAGCAAATTTAAGTGCCGATTTACCATGTGCTCAACGGT
>DWHO01005454.1:0-10304 GCA_018247575.1 Eurytides lysithous rurik | reverse complement strand
AAAAGTTATTACGGCTAAAAGATTTTATTAAATAGCTAGCTAAACAGTCAATAAAATAATAAACTTCAACAATGTTGATAAGTTTATTTAAAAAAATTATAAAATGATTGCAAGGCTCAAAAAATTGCGAAGATATGGCGTAATATAGACTAAGTACCAAAATTTTTTTTGTGACAATTAGGTAAAATATATGTTGCAAGTTTTTTAGTAAAATATTTTATTTATTATCGTTATTGTGCTAGGGACAAATGAGGTTTAAGATTTATCTTTGCTTTTAAAGTTTTAATATTTTTATTTCTTAGTTTTTTTTAATTTCACTATTAAAAATGTATACGCTTGTGCAACTTAGTGATATTGTGCTATCAAATCACAAAAGATTACAATGAACGATTATTTCGCGCCTTTTCAATAAGCTTTTGTAAAGCTCTAAATATTGCTAGAAGAAATTACACCGTATGTGCTACCAATACAGTATGATATTGTCTAAGCAAAATTGAAGAAGGGGTAAAAAGAGATGGAAATATAATGCTGTGGGCTTTATACAATATTGTTCAGTTTATCTCTTTTGCGCATACACGTTTTGTATGATCGCTCTAGAGGCGAACTGAGTCTCTTTCTTTCTGTCTACGATTTCTTTATCCAGTATGGTTTTCAAGTTGATGTGGGACTGTCGTTGACGTTATTTTGTACCGCGAGTTGTTTATTCTTGTGTCAAATCAAAGCTGTTGTATACAAAATAATGGAGCTTAGGTGAAACGACGTTTTACTCTTGTGATGGTTTTATATTAGGACAGTGAATCAATTTTATGACTGTTTTATTCAATTTATTTAAGATGTCTAAAGAGACTGTAATGTACTTTTGGCCACTTGTTTTGGGTCTGATATACGTTGCGGAGGCGGGGATGATTGGTGATCAGTGCGACTGGACTGGCAGGTACGTACTATTGTCCTATTATCGTATGCTCATTTGGTGATTAAAAAAAATATCTTTTTTTCTTGGCAAGTAATCTTTTAGCTGAAATTGATTATAATAAGAGAAAGCTTAACTAATTAGCTTTTCACTTTGTATTTTGTAACGTATTATTGAGTTGAATCATATTTTCTCGTTATTCTACTAATTAAAGTAAGAGAAATCTTCACTGTTACTAAACTTTTTCTTCCATATCAAACAAAAAGCTATATTCAATCATAAATTTGAGTTCTAATAAGAGAAATGGTTTGTGTAGCCTAATTTCTAATAACATTCTACTAAACCAAATCAAAACTTGAATAAAGACCCTAATTCGTTTAATTCTATAAACATTTAATGTGAAATAACTTGTAACTTGAATAAATACATACCATAAAAATCCTCCATATATTCGAATTCCGATGATACATTTAAATACATTGATCGGTATTAAATATAATAAAAAGAACACAATAATGGCTCGAGGCGTAACCCAAACAACAATTTTGCTTATATTTTATTTAACGGTTGCGTGTGCAAAATTAGCATAGAATCGATGTTTTGCGTTTCTTTATTGGCTTATTAACAATCAACAATGCGAAAATGGCACTTAAGGAATTATGATGAACAACGTGACTCAAATGAATCGCAGCTGCGTGATTTAAATGCCTCAGAAGACAAGCTACACGTTTTGTGTTTACATAAAATATGCTAAATGTGACCTAATCAATGTTAATGATTATTTAATGGACAACTGTCGTCTACGCTAAGAATGTTTTACAGAATCTATGTATTATATAGTATAATTGAAAAAATAAGATTATAAAATACTGAATTAAGTAATTATCATTAAATCGCTTGTGTACTTATGTAATAGGGTAGAGGGACCGCCTCAACATTATAGAAGACTCGATAAACCTTAAAACATTTTTTTAATTGATATTTTTTAGATTTCTTTTTCTCTCGATACCGAAAAAGATGCTTTTTAATGGACAATCGGTGCAATAAGAAGAAAAATAAAAGTCCCTTATTGATAAAAGTCGAAATTGTACATTTAAATTTCTTGTCTTCAAGCAGCTCTTCTAACAGTATCTGTTTAGATTCATAGAATGGGTTATCTGGAATATATTATATTATATATTTTCTAGTGCAGGTGAAATTTGTGTTACCGAACTCTACCTATGAAGTCGTCTATTTCCAGATTTTCCTCCTTCGAGCAACCTATTAATCTACCAATTACAAATTGCTAAAATTAATTGGAATCTGTATTTTAAGCAGGGGCAATGATCGTATGCTGTGTGATGTTCATTTATTTTTTTATATTATTTGAATAAATTAAATGTATAAAATAAATAAATTTATCCTGTTATTTTTTTTATAGAGTAGGAGGCAAACAAGCAAGCGACTTACCTGATGGAAAAAATTTATAACACAATTTGATTTGTCTCCAATAAGATTCTTATCCATTATCCATTTTTTCATGTAGTACGAGGCAAACAAGTAAACCCACCTAATGTTACTTATGTTATTATACACACGAACATGTATTCATTAACGATAGGACTGGGTCATATACTTCGTCCATCTCGCAATCATTTACTTACAAAATCTTAGCTTACAAAAAAGTGCTGTGCTAAAATATCCCATTAAAAAGTTGTACGTTAAAACATAAAAGACGACAAAAAATATAGAATAAAAATCGTGTTCATCGATATTCGTTATGTGCTTAAACATAGTAACAGTCGAATCGATTCGATTCTTTTCCAATTAATTATTAAAGAAAAATAAGAGTTATCATTATTCGACCCCTTAGTTCACGGCTGTTGTTCAAATTGTACATAAACACTGGCCTTATTAGAACTTGGCGTAAATGTTATTTCCCCTCACCCCGGATATGTCGAGGGGTAGATTGGGTCGCATGGGTTTCCCATTGACCGTGGGGTGGAGGCGTGGGAAAGTGCGATGATGGCTTTTCACGTCATCCCCCGCTGTTTGCGGACACGTGACCCTTCCCGACTTCCGGCTGCGTTCCACATTTAGTTACGATTCGCCGATAATTAATTTAACAAGGGCCCCATCAATTACGAAACCCTTTAAGACTGATGGACAGTCGTATTCTTTTATGAGTACACCGCACCCGAGGAGATTCATGGTTTTGTAATACTCGACACCAGGGTTAGTCACCAATGATACGTTAAGCCTAAGAACAAGGGTTATATAAAAAAAAATAGGTAACGTTAAAATTAAGACTACGTCTGAATCAATGTCAAATAATGAATCGAGTTCGATTCCCAGAACATTTTGAAATCATATATTGTGAATAAGATCAAAGCTTGAAAATAAAACGTACTACTCAAATGGATATTTTCCCGCTAGGAAATATTTAAAGTTAAATGTTTTTAAAATAATTAGCATGTAGATATTTCTATTTAATATCGGTGTCCATACAAGTAAAATTTTTTCAAATGTTGTCTTTTTATATTAATTTTTGATTTATTTATCGCACCGAATATATACTTTGCTGTACCTTAGGAGTAACTTTATGAAAAAGTTTTAATTTTAAAGTCCTACTCGTTATATTACATTACGAATATAAATTTGATGTTCTCTTTTTCTAAAATATGAGATAACAAATCAGCCAGTACGTTTAATCTAGACATTTGTTTTTTTTTATTTTTCTAATCACAAGTAAAAAATTAAATAGACAGTACCACAAGTGAGGACATCTAGTGCGTTCATTTTGTTTTTTTTTATCGTGTAGTGATGCAAACTCAACTTGTGACAAAGCGATAATGGCCAATTGCGAATAGCTCTACACAATAGCGTTGAAACTGAGAACAAAGTGCGGCCCGAGACTGGCTGGCAAAAAAGCAAATTGAGTGTCAATGCACCAGCATCGGCTGTCGTGTATTGTGGGGCATTCAAGTTCATACATTAATATTTATTAGGGAGGGAGTGCACGAGGGGACCGGGATCTGTTTATTATAATATCCTCCTATTATGACGCGTTCGCACGATATACGCGGCTGAGAGTGTGATGCGGCCGAGTAGCACGATACGGAACGGATTTTTTGGTTTTCTTTTATATAACTTCATGTTCGAACGTGATTTTGTCTTTATCTATCTTTCAGTGGCCAGTGATGCTACAATTACTCAGTTTAGTTCAGCATTGAACATAATTTTAATAGCTTAAGAAGGAGAATCATATTTATACTTATGTAAATATTTTTTGCTACGTTTTGCAGGTTCAATTGTTTGATAGTTTTACTAACAGGTCATCGTAGTTGTGGGAGAGGCATAGACAACATATTAACATATTTCATATTATATATGTATTTCATATATATATATATTTATTATCTGAAAGTTTTTACTTAGTTGCGTTGCTTGCAGTCTATTCTATTTTTACGACTCAACCTTCGATATACTATCTATGCAGTACCAGTATGGAAGAAGTGTTATAAATAAATACAATATAGGTCATCTCAAACATTCCGTGAATGGAGCAAATATTTTTATTTTTCGAACGCGATGTGACGTCAGTTTAATAACATTAATTGACTAATTAAATTGCCCCACGCACTGGCATTGCGGCGGCATAAGAACGGATGTGCGTAATGACATTGTCGACTCTGCGGAACGGAAAAACAAAAATCGGCGATGCGCAAGTCGAGCGTTTAAAATTTCGCTCCATTATGACGCCATACGCCACAACAGCGCGTAGTTGAGCACGCAACCGAAATCTTTCAGAAATCGTCGTTGATGTTATTTTTAACTTTTCTGAGTCCACATTCAAAGTTGTCTACTAATTTTTAAGGATTAACATCTTTGACTTGAACCTCTCGAACGCTTACATTCAATGTTTTCCTTACATATACTTTTACACACAAGAACTTAACATCGAAGAAATTTACTACTCTAGTATTTTTTTTTAATTTAATATATTTTATTACTCCAACACAAAAGGGAAACAAAAAGTAGCTTATTAAAGTAAAAAGCATTCACATGCAACTGTTTAAGGAATTTTTATATTCGTCTGTTCTACGCTCCTTGGGAAAAAATACATTATCAGGCATATGGTAAAAACAGGTCATGGGAAAATCGTTTGCGGTTTCTGTTTCCTGATTCCGACCCACATATTTAGTGTTGCCACACGGATGCGTCTATCGGGACGTAGGCCTCGATAAAGCGTTTAACCAAAGCGCTGACCATATGGCGACTTCGGCCAAGTGAAGCGTGTTTCACGTCCCCGGAAGGCCCCCGTTCCTTGTTCCACATTTCGGACACGAAAAAACCGGGATAACGACCTCACACGCGCCTTATGCCGGATGACGATGACCGTCCGTATGAAATCTGCGAAGCACTTACGGAGATTCATCTTACGCGACTCTTAACGTCCGTTTCAAATTGGTCACATTTGTTCGTTTTTCAATTTTATTTATGGTGTCATTTAGCCTTTTATTCTATGTCCTAAGAACCATACCTATGCCGAAAATCACGCCGATACATTGTGTAACAGCACAATAGTGAAGAACTAACAACCACATTTTTACTTTTATTATTATTAGGATGGAGAGTGGTGTGGTAAAAAAAATGTAATTTGCTATGTGTGACCGTTGCTCTAGCGGTAGTTTCTTGTCAGAATAAAGCTTTTCACTTTGAACTTGACTTTACATCGCTTTATACAACGCTAGATTGCATGGCTTGACTTATTTAACAACCAATAGACAATAGATTCTATTACACTATTACAACTTTATTAATCTATAAGATTATCCTTTACAATAGACAGTACATTTAAATGTTATTGAAGTTATTTTGACATCACGTTATTTTTTTTTCAGAAAAAAGTTATCGTATTTTAATTAATTTATAATTGTGTAGCATTTTTAAATAAGCGCAGTTCTCATTAAGTCTCTTTTACAATAGGAATTTAAGGTTTATTATATTAGTTATTATAATTGTTATAAACTATGATCGCTTTATCAAAAAAGTAGATCGGTGATAGACAGAAAACTCGAATGACGCATAGACAATTAGAGACTGCAAACGGCAGTTCTTAGCTATCATCATTAAGGTATGACGTCGAAGCCTGGGAGAGGAGCACCAGAGCATTTCACATGGGCCGCGCTGCGAACACCACTCCCTTCACAGAACAAACATCCATCACATGTTGAATGAAATCACGGCTATTTTTAAGCGGCGATTGTTTTTATTCGCCCGCCAATTGGGGCCAATCAGCGACACGTGTTCAGCTCGAGACGCTGCCTCTCGTTCCTTGAGCGAATCGGATCGTCGACTGACGTGTGATTTTTAAACTCCGACTATTCAGTCTTTAGAGTATTACACTCGCATCTGAGAGATCTCATATCAGTGCCCAGGTGCTCGTTTTTGATTCAACTGAGTAGTCTGAGTTCTTACCAGCTGTCATCACTAATGATACTGTTAATTTCTATGAGGGCGGATGATTGATTTACTGGGTACGGGTTGACGCAACCTGTACCGAGTAAATCGATCATCAGTTCAAATCTAATGTTTTACATAAGCGAGGAAAGCTATAGGACTAAGATAACAGTTAAGAATATTTCTTAGTATGCAAAGTACACCAATGACCCTAATTACGGTCATACCTTGTATAGAAGATTTCTGTTGGGCTGTCAATTCACCGAACTTGAGATTTTTTTATGGAATAGGCCGACAAACGATCAAGCGGTTCTCCTGATGGTTAGTGATCACCGCCGCCCATAGATATTTGCAGCATTACAAAACTCGCAAATGAGTAGCCAGCCTTTAAGGGGAGGAATTTTTGAAAGAAGGAGGAGTATTTTTTGTGATTTTTATGGTATTTATCCGGTTCGAGTCATTCGGCAGCAGGAGCGGCTGCGTGGCTCTACCCACCGTAAAAGATTGTCAGACAGTATGATAACATAGCACTAGTCAGATTGTTGTTAAAAAAATATAAAGCAAAGAGCTGTCCCCTGAATGTCTATAGATATATAAACCGTTGTATATATATCTGTAATGTTTTTATTATTTTAGAGCGAAGCCTGTGGAGCCAAGAACCTTTTCGTGTTTATATTTTTGCATTTCCTTTGGTAAGTAGTATCCAAGGTCCGCCTTTCAAAAGAATTACAACGTAACTAACCCCGTAGATGTTTAAATGTCCGTTCCCAGAAATGATAATTTAATATCAGTTAATATGTTCTCCCTCTCAATTCTGTAACAAAAAAAATACGTTCAGACTCGATGAAATGTAGTTTCCGTCCTCTAAGATGAGAGGGCTTTGTATAACATATGCTCTAAAGCTCTTCAAATGATAAACACTTTATTACTTTCGATTTAATTACTGTACAGTCATTCCCATGACACTCGAGTACTGCCGTAACTGTCTCTCAGCCCGTTAGTACGAACTGAAATATTTTTATCGCGTCCTCCCCGGCTCAATCACGCCAGATAATGTACGCTCGCTGCGGTAACCCAACGCTTTTGACATATGTGCTTGGTCACAACAACTAGGATGACTTTGGAAGACGAAAACGAAGGATAATAAAATTTTCATCGTTTTGCCTAATTTTTTTCCATTAGGCCATAACCTAGTATAGGTTAGACAAATAAGCCGATATTTTAACTTATTTTTCTGATCGGGAAGTATGCATCAATAATATTAATGAAAATTGTTTAGTATTCCAATTGTCATTGTTGTTTCTTTATATGCTGCAAAATGTATGCAAAAATTATGTATCTAATCTATGTATATTTTATTAAAAATTTTGAAAAGATGAAAATATAGCGTATTTATTTTTGCCACATTTGCAAGAGATCTATAATAACATTGCGCGAGGACAGGTTGTAAGAGAAAAATTGCGTATAAAATTGTTTTATTTCCAATTAACAATTCTATCGTGTCGTTTTGTAGAGTAAATCGTTAACTCTCGCTATCATACAAAAAGTCTACCAAATACCAACCACAGCACTCGGTCGAAACCTTCAGTCACAATTACAATGGCGTTGATTAATAGTAATTTATACGACCCAGTTGCGGGCGAATCTAGCGAAGATCTGTCATGTTCTAATTTTGATGGATGCAATACGAAATGAGTGTTCAGTTTCGTTGTTAGTTTTCGTACCTGAGCCTGACAGGATTTTATAATGGCGTTTGAGAGTGTCTTAGATTAATTCTTAAATTTAGTTATTAAAATGAAATTTTATTGAGAAGTGAGCTAATAATTTTTAAAGGAAAATATTTAACACCAGAGAAACGATAATCATGAAACATTTTTTTCCATTCTATGTCTTCCAAAATTTCGAACAACGCAGAAGCTAGTGCTCAGAATTCTTACTCTGCTATCAACTTTACCTCATATTTTATAAAAATCAGTTGTCAGTTATGTTGTTTTAAAATACGTTTTTTTTTAATATCGACTGACGTTCGTCAATGTATATGTGTATGGTGCATCGTTGTTCATTAGGTGTACATTTCGAGGAACTCTAATGTTGCCAGTTCTGATTGTCGTCCCCATTACGCCGCTCGCGTTCGAAAATGAAAGCAAACTGTTACGGTTTCATTGAACAACGGCTTCTATGAATGAAACGATGCTAATTAACATTGTATTTGGTTCGACATTGTGTTGCTATGAAACGGCGCTTTGTTCCATCACTGATTTTGTTTGCTGTTTATGTTCTTCCTCACACTCTTGGCCACGAAAGCCCACGGTAGTGGGGTGACGTGATAAATGATAGAGCAAGCGGTCGATCTTGCTGGTCATTATCGGACTTTTGTTACGGTTTTGAAGACTACCATACTCACCGCCCGTTGATCCACGTGGACCTTTGAATAGGATTTTCATACAATTCTTAATATTTTGTTATTTATATTAAATCTTTGTATATGTTTTGTTATACTTTGAGTGACTTATCGGTTAAAATAAGTTCATTAAAGTAAATTGAGTTTTAAAAAATAGCGCATCTTGACATGAATAATGCTCGCATATTAATAGGTAGTGGTGAATTGATGATTATTTTTAGCTATTTAAAGTTGTTTGTATTATTAAGAGTGACCGTTTAATGTACTGTCTAATTTGAATTCAAACTCGCCAATGAACTGATGGATAAATCCGTCTATTGATATTTTTTGTGTGTATAGATTTATTGTAAATCTTGTAAGTTACTGCAAATATATCTTGAAATAATTATTTGATTCCATTAAGCCATTTTAGGATTAATATATGACCATACTATCAGACATATTTATGTATAAATGTCGTTTTGAAATATGTTCGAGTTGAACATTTTATTACGACGGGTTTTCCCTGTGTTATGTTCGTAGAGTTGGTTCGTTCGTATTTGAATACAACGAAACCGAGGCATATTGACGTATATTTATATGTTAAAACGCTAATGTGACAAAATATATAAAAATGTGTAAGAAAAAAAATGATAGGTTCTAATTTTTATTTTTTGGGAAAGTAACATTTGCCATTTTCAGAAAAATTCACCAAGTTTATATAATAGCGTAAATAGAATAAGTACACAAACAGTTATTTTATTCACAGATAGAATTTGTTTTTATAAATAAAAAAACTTTAAATTACTACTGTACGGAAAACGTAGTTGTCAAATAGTAATCTCGCTGTTATGGCGTTATGTATTGTGGGATCAATAATAATAATAAAGTAAAGTATAGTCAATAATGTTAATAGTAATTTTCAGTCAGAATCCAAGGAAAAGAAAGATATATAAAACATAAATTAAATTTAATCAATAAGGCAGTTTCATTTAACAAAAATGACAAATAAAATTGTAACTGTTATTTTTAATGCGTACGAATTAACCAATTAACAGATCATCAAAGCAATACGGGTAAACACAGACTTAAGTGCTAATTTATGCATTAATCTCGTCCGTCCAATTAGGTAGCGGGGCGGTGTATCATCAACGACATAGCTCCATTAGTTTTTTCTGCGACGGGCGTCGGGGGGCGTTTTGCCGAAATCCTCAGTCTCTTACGATGGGACCGCATGAATAATTCATGGGACACGTCTGTGGCGTTATTACAAAGGATGCCCGGGCGCGGGCCTTCGCCGCACGAGCCGCATACAAATGCCCCTCAATCCGATCGTACGAGTCGATTTACGATATTCCCCATAATAGAACATCCTAACTCCTCCAGCGTAATATTCGTATAAACACATTTCCGGAGTCACACGTTGCATAAACGATGCCTTTTAATTGTTTCATGGGTGTAGATGGCTATTGTTAAAAACTTGTACGATTGACGATTACTTTTTTTTATCGCGCAAGGTAAAGAAACTTAATTCAGAGATAATGGCGCGACCTTCATTGTATAATATTGTGT
>DWHO01005453.1:0-10304 GCA_018247575.1 Eurytides lysithous rurik | reverse complement strand
GTAATAGATTATTATCAATTACAGTTTTATTGTTATGATTTATTGTTTTTACATTTTTATTTCTATAACAAATTATTGCTATAACGTACAACTTTTCAATTCTTGCGAATTGAGTTTCTGTTTTATGAACGTTAAAACGCGAGTAAAATCCTAATTTTCCTATAGGTACTTATTAGTGACCTTTTTTAATTCTGATAAGTCTTACTTTGTTTATCGGAATTAAAAAAGTGATGTCATGTCTATTGTTAAGGTCAGTAAATATTAATATCTAATATAAAATAAAAATATTAAATGATCTTTAGAAAAATCAGATAAAACCAATTTTATTATAGCGTATAGCAAATTACGGAATGTAGTAAAGCTCGAGGTCTTTCTCACCACTCATGTCAGTTTTGTTGTTTAGTTATTTTCCTTGAATGAAAAGAACCTTATTTCACTCGGTGCCTAAAACTATAGGAGAGACAAATTTATTCGAAGTAATTGTAAAACTGCCTCGATCAATGACATTCCCATTTTATTTGCTAAATAATAAAAAAAAGAAAACAAGAAAAGATTTCTGATTAGCTGCGATATTATCCTTGTTTTAAAAGTTCAAATATAAAAGGATCCTACGAACCATTGCGTCGCGATTTCTAAATGACGAAAAATCTAGGAACAATGATTAATAAAACTCCACCCTGCGGAAATAGGCAAGGACTAGATGACACGAAGTAACAAGAGCGCAAGTTCTTTACTAATTTTCGAAGAGTGACTATGATGACTGATGTCTAATGACTATAAGATCAGCACTGCATTAAAGAATAGATATATGCTATTCGTATTATGATTGTTCCACAACTGTCTTTTGCATACAGATAAACGTATAGGTTAGTTAAGCTGGTGGTTTTGTGAAGTATTTTAACTTTAAATTTTTCAGAACAATAAAGGTAAAATATAATTGACATAAATATAATAAAATCACTAAATTTGTCTTATTTAATAGAGTATAGTATTCGCGTGAATACAAGATGAAGAAGAAACAATAATTATAATTTAGATCGTTACCAAGTGGCAGGAGTCAAGCAGTAATGTGTAAGCACTAGCGTGTTTTGGTTTGAGGAGAAATGTTGCCAGAGGGCATGGAGTTATCTGAAATTTCTGGTTGACGAGAACAGCACAGGCACAAGCAGCTTTTGTGTGCACTTTGTTGTTATGAGCAAGTGTGGCGCTTACCATCATACTTGACTCGCTAGTCTCGTCATTTTATATCTTGAAAACACCAAATATGACGTGCAAAGTTGATTAGTTAATATTGAGTGCCAAAAAGGCGGTGAGTGTGAATTATTTTTTCTATTTCATGATTTTGATAAACATAGCATGACATTTATAAATGTAACTCAAATACAATGTATGTTGTTAATGAATAAATACAATACAATACTATTACTACACATTCATGCACTCATACACGCAGTATTGGGGTCGCCTTGCTCACTATGTAAATAATAACTGACTACCTTACTTATCAGAATTAAAAATTGTTCCACGGCATCTTATCCAATCCAGACTCAAAATAAACGTAAAAGTTTTTGTCCAAATCATGTAATAGTTCATTAATTATAAATAGAGAGTATGATTTGGCTAATATGCACGATTTGTGTAAAAACCCAAAACAATATATCTAAAACACGTAAAAACAATAATCGCATTTCACACGGGACTGGTTATTTCCTTACTTGATTCATAAGTTTTATGTTTTGATTTTAACATTATATAACGTGTTACTTTAGATATGCATATGATTCAATATAACATATTGTCTCACCTTCTGGTCGTTGCACTGCGAATACCGAATTTCAATTCACCACGAAAATATCCTTAACTAAACTGAAGTAACGTTATTTTTATGTGAACACGGCGAAGATTAAAATTGTCAAAAACAACATGTTGCTGGCATGAACGCAAATTTTAACAATTTCATTTTACTGTATTACTTATCACTGGTCCATATGGAATTGCCTTTCGTCTAAGACTAATGTTTTGCGCAGTCCACTAATAAATGCTTGCGGCTTATGGCTTATTAGTCACAGGGTTGAGATAAATTAACACGCTGCTTATAAAACAATGGATCAATTATATTTATATAATGGAGAAATATCACAACAAGTACAAGTACAATATACTCAAGTTAAACCAATTTTTTTTTATTTACAAAATCAAATCAAGATGTGTTTCGTTATTTTGCAGACAATAAGGACAATGATACTAAAATCAGACAATAAGTGCGAGAATAGATTTACTTGTATACAGTTTTACTTTTGATGTTTAAGTTTTAGAATTTTGAATGGCTTATTTTTAAAAGTCATCAATACGTAATTAAAGTAGAAAAAAAACTAGATTTAACTGCAAAATGAAAAAAATATAAATCATTTCGAGTTTATTGTGTTTAATAAAATCAAGAAATATATTTTTCGGAGCGCAGATAAGTAGTTCATTTGCCATCCCTCGATTGCGATATATAATAGTGATGGGATCGAAAGAGGTCATCGAAAGAGACGTTTATAAACAGTATGGAAATGTTTATTAGTATTTTTTTAACTTTTATAGATTGAACGATTTTTTTTCCAGTTTGCTTACAGATTTTTTAGAGAAATAAAACGCCTTTTTTGGTATTTGGTCAATTAGTGTCTAGTGATTTAATTTAGTATTACTGAATTAAGAATACCTTTATTTTTTATCCTATTACTATAATAACAAAATGTATAATTTCAATGGTATATTAACCCGTAGAACCAATTTCGACAAACAAAAACTCATTAATACGGCAAAATTCCTGCCGAGTACATCACTAGTATGCAGGTGCTATTAAGAGATACGGTAAATAAGGTACCTGGGTCGAATATGGCCACGTTAAGGTTTGTTGTCCTTTTTTAATAATAAAAAAGCTAAAACAAATAAGTTTTAGCACACATTCATAAAGAGTGGTTATTTATCTTTACAATAAAGGCAAAAAAATACAAAAACTTACAACCACAAAAAGTATTTTCAACATTTTTTAAAAATTGAGAAATTGGCTATATTTCCGACAGGGTAGGTAAATATGCCCCTGCATGTGGCCATATTTACTGTATCAATTTACGTGTTTAAAAATCTTCTAAATAATATGTAATAAAAATGGATGGAATTGAGCATTCATTTAATAAAACATATTCTTGGGGCGACATTTAGTACAAATAAAGAAACAAGAAATAAAAATTGAAAAAATCAACAATGAGATACAACAAGTTTTTCTTAATTTTAAACTTAAAATTCTATGCATAGTTATACTTATAGAAAATCAACAAAATTATAAAAAAGAAAAGGTAACTTTTAAGATCCTTGATAAGTAAATCACAATGATATGGCAAACTAAAAAAAGAAGTAGGTAAACCTAATGAGGTATTTATAATTAGTCCTGACTGCATCGAGTGCAAACAAATTTATCGATGTCTTCTTTTGTTAAACCAACACAGTCTTCATGGACGTACCTTTGACACAAAAAGCATAGTCTCATGTCTGCTATTCTATCTTCATCGCACACATAACAATACCAACAGTCTTTAGATTTTTTAGAAAGTCCTTTACCTTTTTGTTTAGTAACTTTAGAAATGACTTCAGTCTTGTTTATTTTAGCTTCAGTCTTGTTCGTTTTAGCTTCAGTCTTGTTTACTTTATATTGTTTCCTTTTTTGGGAAGAAACTCTAGATGGACCTGGCATATGTGTAATTTTTTGTTTACAAGCATTGGATGGTCCTGGTTTATTATTTTTCTCTGTAAACATTGACTTTGTTAGCTCCTATATCCTCCGCGCCAGACTATTAATAGCTTTTGCTCTAGGTGTAGTTTTAGGACTTGACGTTTTCTTCGGGGTTTTTAAAATTTCACAAAAAGATGAATATGACTCATTTAGTGTCTTCGAGCAGCTTTCTTTTTTTGCTTCAGTTTTCGAGTCTCTATTAAACTTGTACTGCTTTAGTTTGGATAAAGTAATCTCGTCGCTACTATCGTCATGAAAACTTGGGCGGGGTTCTATGAAGTTCGATCTATCTACTCGATTTGGATGCTGTGGATTATTATCATAAAGATTTACAGTATTTGACAATAGATGTTCACTTGTCTGGGAATCATTTTGATCTGGATGCAGTATAGGCACCGGGTTTTCAATAAAGGTATCAGTTTGAGCATAAAACTGTGTAGGAGGAGTTGATTTATGTTTGACGTTACTTGGAAGAGGATGAGGAGGAATAACCCGATTTTCACTGATATCAACAACGGCGCTGTCATTGGGGCCTTCATTTATTTGAGCAGGAATGAACAAATTTTCGTGAGCATCAGTATCGTCGCTATCAATGAGATCTTCATTTCCTTGAGGAGGAATTAACAGATTTTCGCTAGCATCAGTATTGTCGCTGTCAATAGAATCTACATTTCCTTGAGGAGGAATTAACAGATTTTCGCTAGTATTAGTAGCGTCGCTGTCATTGGGATCATTATTTTCTTGATTTTGAGAAGGTATTGTGGAATCAAAAGTAGGTATGCTCGGAGCGTAAGCTTCTTCTGGTATTATTTCTGGATTAAACGGGAAAATTCCAGTCGCTTCAAATCCAGATTTGATATTAGCGGGTGTCGCAGCTTTGTCCCACGCTTTGGAAAATAATATCCCAAATCGTTGTTTTGTTATTTTCCTGCCTTCGTGTACTGACCAGTACTTTAAGACTTCCTCGTCCCAGTAATATTCAAAGGACCGAAAAACCGATTTATCCATCGGCTGTAATTCATGTGTGGTGTTACTAGGAAGGCAGAAAAGCTTGATGTCAAATTTTTCTGCTGCTTCAACAATCGAATAGTCTAAGTGGCATTTGGCTCCATCAAAAATGAGTAAACAAGGTCCGGGTAATTTAAATTTCGAAAAATGGTGAATCCAATTTACAAACGTTTCAGTATTCATGCTCCCTTTGGGTGTCATTTGGGCTATTGAGCTGGTTGGTAAGGAATCTATCCATTCTGGCTTCATGCGCTTGCCTTTGAAGAGAATCATGGGCGGAATCGCATGGCCTAAGGCATTCCCACATGAAACTATTGTGACGTTCTCGCCATGTTCTGGTGCTACTAAATGTACTCTCTTGGATCCACGTTCAGCCAAAACCTCTGGTGATTTGTGCAAATTAAGTTGGCAACCCTTTTCGTCAATATTAAAAATACGTTCGGGTTTGTTCATAATGTCATTATCTTCCAAGACTTTCTTTAATTTCGCAAAATAATCAGAAACGACAGCTTTATTCAATTTTTGCGCCCTTGCGGGATTTAGGTTTTGTGCCTTTCGTCTACTGATATTCCTATGACGTTTTAAAAATCCTCTCAGCCAATCTCGTCCCACCATCAAGTCTCGACCTGACGCTAAAATATTATTTCCATCACAGAATGTCTTTACGCATCTACGTAGTACACGTTGTGTTAATGGGTATCCCACGTTGCACAGGCGAATAACTCGGGATGCTAATATCTTTTCTTGTTCAGGGTTAAGAAGTGGTTTTCGTCCCAAGGTAGATTTTGTCTCTTTTTTCTCTTGTAAATAACGCCTTAAAGTACGCCTGGGCACATTATAATGATTTGCAGCCGTATTTACTTTCATCTTACCGCTTTTGACAGCAGTTTAAGCTTGTTTCATTGATGCTTCTGACCAATTACCTCGTATCCCTTTAGCTATATATCACGGCATAGTCTAAAACAAAAAAAAAGTTAGTATTTTAGTACCGGAAATATGGCCAAACACTGGCCATATTTGCGGTCATGCATTTTTTACGTTTTCATATTCACGAATGAAAAACTCATTATTACTTTGATAATTAAACAAACAAATATCAAATTACAATCGTCACACAACATCGTAATGTGATTTACAAAGATTCTTATTCAAAGAATAACAAAATACAGGACAATACTTACTTAATGTTTTTATACCCTCAACAACATGTTTCACTTTAACCGACACTGGGCAACTAGCGGGGCGCGGGAAGGGTTGACAGGTACGCCGTTCGGATACATGCGACACTAGCGACAATTTATGGTCGCGTTCAGGTTATTACAATATTTCGTGTTTGGAATAATAGTATGTGGCCATATTTTTCGGCTGGCCATATTTGACCCAGGTACCTTACTTATACTAAGCGATGTTTGAACGCTTTAAAGATAGCACAGCTACATTCTAGTTCAAGCAGTTTTTCGTATGACCCATATAATTATTTTGATTTAGCTTTTCTGATATAGAATATGAAGAAATTGCGCTAATTTATATCTATTTGAAGTGTTTGAAAAAGATAAATTCGAATCATTATGTTTATTCAAAAATTTTACAATTGATACAAAACTTTACTATCGGAGGTATTTGTTTTATAAAAAAAATCGGTGTAACATATATTGTAATTATATTATCCGTCCAATCGTCAGAAAAATCTTTGCAAAGTTAAAAATTTTACGTACCCACACACAGATATGTCTCATCCATTATTTTTGCACCACCTTACCAAATTAATATAGACCACAGGAATGAAATCTGAAAATATCTAACTTACATTGTCAGGAACATCTAGCATGGTGCTGCAGGGTAACAAAAACATCTCTGGAAGAGGTCCGGTTCATCTGTAAAAAAAGTAAAAATAATGTAATAAAAATAATTTAAAGAGTTCTTCAAAAGTTTTATTTACAAAACTCGAAACAATTTCGTCGCGGTTTTCAACCAATCTCTCAATACAAAAACATATATGGTTCTTAAACGTAATAATAGATAACAATGACAATAATATCATGGGACATCTCACACATTTAATCCCAAACTAGGCTAAGCCTGTCAGCCTAGTTTGAGATTTTGGTACTATGGTAATTAGACAACTGATACTTATATGTATATGTATCAGTTGTCTAATTACCATATATACTTATATGTTTTAAATACATACTTAAATAGATAAATAACACCCAGACACAGAACAAATACCTCTGCTAATAGCACAAATATTTTATCCTGGTTGGGAATCGAACCCACAACCTTTGTCTTTGCAGTCAGGAGCACTAACTACTACACCGACGGGCCAGTCAACAGATATTTTAGCAGATATTGTCCTTATAGAAACAAAATAATATTAACCTTAAGTGATAGGACTCCTTTAAAGAGTCCGTTTGGAATAGAACTATCGTATTGTCTTTTATGCTACCTCCAAGCAGAAATGTGGAAGCACTACTGTGTTCCGGTTTGAAGGCCTATTGTTGCCAGCCTAATTAATGGGCTTGCCAGCGTAATAATCTAGGTAACGGGCGCAGCGCAGGGCTAAACAAGTTCTGTGTGGAACTGTGTTGTTATGCGCAGACGTGTCACTTACCATCAGGCGCACAACTTGCTCGTCTCTTCACTTTGTCTCGTCATAAATAAATAGAAAGCAACGAGAAGCAAGCTATTTCAATTTAGTAAATATGCATTTTCAAAATTGTATATATTAAATTATGGTTTATAAAATAAAATAAGACTTAAAAATTGATTACTAACCTTCTATGCACTACAGTGAACTATAAAAAGAAAACTGGTTGGTTTTACAATCTATTAGTTCTAAAAGTATGTATGTATACAGCACAGGTGAACGACGACATTATGATGACGTCTTACGATCCACTGCAGTCGCTCGCAATATGTACAGTACTACAACTAAAGGGGGTACAACGCGATCCGAAAATCTCTTAGAAAACATAAACTTAAACAAAAAGTGCCTTAAATTATTTCAAGTATAAAATAATAATTAATAATTTCATTTCGAATCGTTATGTGAACTAATTTGTTATGTAAATCAAAATAAAAATTACTATGCTTTATGGTTATGACATAATGTTTCTAATATAATAATTTGTTTTATAAACTCGATCAGATGATAGTACCAAAATCGCTGCAATTTATGACGTTATTGATTTCCATAAGGAGAAAGGAACAAAATCTCTGTGACTATTGTGCAGTAATAATATAACTATATTAATGGTAATGTCAGTATAAAAGCGACAGACACCGCGATATTGATGACATTTGATAAAAATGTTTTTTTTTTCTGTATTACGAATATGTTAATGTACCATTTACCTTTCAAACCGTGCTGTATTGTAGGAACTAAATAAATGTATGCAGATATTGTTCCTTATAACCGAAACTTTTCTTCATAGGCTTTCTCGACTAAACATCGTTGTAAATGCGCCTTGCATAAACGTCACTGAAACTTCTATCTACGACAATTTGTTTACAAAAAGTCAAAGGTTCAAATGAGCGTGCTTGTCGTTTCGTGCACTCAAAATGTTAATCAAAGAATGAAGAATATTATTTGAAGTAATGTTATTTAAATGTAGTCATTATACTTCATTAGATTATTTCTAATTCATTAATCCTTTGTTTCGGAGACATTTGAATTTAATAACATACTTAGAAGTTTTATATGTTACTCAGTGCGTAAGTATTGCAAACTTTATTTTTATCATCGTAGTCTATTAGTTAACACATTCGGTTGTTTGATGTTACTGATACCATTCGAATAATAAACAATTTTTTTTTCAATTAATTTTGATGATTTCAAGAACATTTTTATACTTCTCATATTAATTCATAACTCATATCTCATTCTCATTCAGTAAATATTTTTAATTTATTTTATGTAGTTATAAAAATTCTGATTTTGGATAGTAATAGAAATTACTTTTTATATTATCTTATAGCGTTCATTGGGGATATGTGCTATTAGATTATTTGCACAACTATTTATACAAACAGCACTAGCTACAGAGCTTATGTAAGTTTTATAATGAAAAAGTATAACCTTCTACAGTATATAAGTTGTTATAGTAAATAATACTTACTATTATTTACTATAATAACTTTTAAATCACTTTTTGCCTACATAGTAAATGAAAAAAACATAGTGTTTTTTCCTTCTTATAACATATAAATAACTTAAAACAATTTTCAGTATAGAAATTCACTAATCCCACACGGTACTCTTATAACACATCTTCATATTATATGGGAATACTCCTACATATAATGCGGAACCAAACTACCGTGTTATAACATGGGCGGGATTACTGTATAAGTTTGTTATGACTTACTATTTATTGAAATTATTTACTAGGTTTTTCATTATAAATTCTTATTAATATTGGGTTCAAATCTATGAGAACTATCATAATTTTTTTTCACATACAGCTAATTACTAAAATTAAAGCAAAGTATGTTTAATTTCCATGGATTCAGCAGTTTCTGAGATATCATAATAAATGGCCAAGTTGTTTTTATATATATTTTTTTATGTTTATGACTAAAGATGTTGAAAATGACATGGTTATATTGATGTATAGCTGCTTTTTTTATTTAAAAATTAAGACATCAAGGGTTTACTGCAAAAACCAGCTGAGTGCAATTTTTTCTAAAAATAAGTTAAAAATAAAAATACTTAGTATTTTTTTGCATTGTATACTGGTAAAACGAAAACAAAATGTTATCCCGTGGTAAAAACATATAAATGAAAACAATTCCCCAATACTTCATCAGTAACACTATGCAAAGGAAAGTAAAGTTAGCTTCAAGAAAACTTATAAAAATATAATCTTTATCAATTGTTTTTACTTATCCTATACCAAAATGTAATCTTCAGTATATGTCGTAACTTGTAACTGCCCAAGTATGTAGCGGAAACTAAAATTTTAGCAAAATAATTAAGTTCAAACTTTCAAGACTTAATATCTCAAAACTAAATTTATTTTATTCTGCAGGTTTTCACAGTAAACTTGATATGTCAGTTTATTTGGTAAAGAATGAGTTCTTAAGATAAATTTAGGTGTTGGTATTTATTGCTTATAAAAGTATGGTTCATTTCGGAATGCTGTGTATATTATAAAAATTAAACCATAGTTGTTGTTGGGAATTATAAATAGCAATTAAATTGCAATGTCTGTGTAAGATAACAAAACAAATGTTTTTTTTTTCCTTTGCATATGGTTAATTAATTAATTTTTAACATTAATTTCATATTTTATGTTTTAACTATTTGTTATAAATATTTATATAAACGAAAGAAGAAAGATTTACTAAACATGCAATCCATGTAAAGCAGTGATATTTATACAGACACAAAAGTTTTTTTTTTGTTAACACAAATATACTACAGTTGGGCCATGATGGTTGAAATATGATACTTATTTTCTGTGGTAGGCAAATTTTCCTGCATATTACCCTAGCATTGCCAAATATTCTACCATCAAGC
>DWHO01005452.1:0-10305 GCA_018247575.1 Eurytides lysithous rurik | reverse complement strand
CCCACGACCTACGACACCGAAGCCAATAGCTTAGAAATTGCGCCAAACGGTCATCTAACAACTTATTTATGATATTATAAAAGATTTTGCAGTGTGGAAGCACGTTAGGTCGCATCTGGGAAAAGGAACGGAACTATTTTACAAGATTTTTGAGCGCAGTAATATTCATTATTGAACGGCTTCGGGTCGAAATTAATATTTGAATGAAAAGACTTAAACATAAAATATTTCCTTCAAATATTTTATCGTTTAAATCTTTGTGTCCTTTCGAATAGAGTAACATAAAATTTTGACGGGCTTTTATTTAAACCGATATTTTAACGAAAAGATTAAAATAAAAGAGTGATTGAGAATTTGTTTAAGTTTTATACAACCATCACAATTTAATTTTAAAAGGGTGTTTCATTTAAGGTGGGGTTCAGCTACTAGCACTTACCCAAGCGTATTTGAAGGAGCCTTTTCCCATCTCCTGGGCCTCCTTCTCGAACTTCTCGATGGTGCGCTTGTCGATGCCTCCGCACTTATAGATGAGGTGGCCGGTGGTGGTCGACTTGCCGGAGTCGACGTGACCGATGACGACGATGTTGATATGAGTCTTTTCCTTACCCATTTTAACGGCAGACGCAGATCAGACGCGATAAGAACAAACCTGACTAACAAAAGTAAAGAGCAGTTTTAATCATAAAACAGTACATTGGGGAGTAATTATATAATTATGCTGACCGAGTCCGTTTTAAGGGTTCTTAAAGTTTGTACTTGCGCTAAGTGTAATTAGACATTCAAGATAATATTGAAACCAGCTGTTACTTACAAATGAGAAAAATTTCTACTGAAATTTTATTTAGAAATTCGAATATAATTTAAAGTAAAAATGAGGTTTATTTGTGTGTAATGTTTAATACTGTCCAAAAACCGATCCAATAGTATATAAATTGGAAATTTTGTAATGTGCCGAGATTCTTTGTGTTCTGTGTCAAATTCGATTTTTTTATAATCAAATACGACTGCAATGACCAAAGGAGATTCAATTATACTTTTAGTACAACGAACAAAAGAATTCATAATTCCTAACATTCAACAAGTAAAGATTTACGGTAAAGTTTGAGAATCAATAAAATAATGAGTAATACTATTACTAATATGAAGGATCAGGACAAACGGCAAAACTAAAATAAACTCAATTTAAAATTATTGCATTAAAAAGAAATATCCACGCCTCAACGCGTACAAAGGTATTGATCCGTAATCAATCAGGACGGGAGATAAACGAGAGCTAACCGGCCACGCGCACACGGGACTAAGCCAATCGTTTAGATTATGCAAACGCGAAAAATGGTCGCAAATCTTCTTTCTCCAACGCAATGTGTTCGCTATTATATGAAATAAGAAAGCTATCAAAACCTTTTAAAATCTAACTGGCCTTAAAACGATGCCTACTGGCCGCACAAAGACCGTTGGAGGAAAATCAATAAATCAGTGGAGCCAACTACTCACCACGGCAGAACGCAAAATGCAATGCACTCCCGGTGGGCAACGCGAGCGACTGCCTAGCGCAGCGAAATTCTGGGACGGGCTCGCACAGCTTCGAGCGTGCGCACAGGACGTCCGGAAGGTCGATACAGCCAGCTTCCACCCAAATATAGACAATATGTTATAACGCCCCCCCTCTCAGTACTCAGTTGGCTAACGAACCGTTGCAAGGGGTTGCGTTGGGTGCATTTAGCTTATCCAACATAATTGTAAATTATCTTTATTCCCACAAATTTTCTATCCGATCTAAATGGTTTTAGAATAAAATTTTCACACTGCGACATATGCGACAATTGTACCGTAGTAATAGTAGTTTTTTATTAACGCTCCACGTGACTGCATCGCAGGATCGATTATTGCACATCACCCACAGTGAGAGTGCATTCATTCTAAACTTAGCAAACGTCTACGATTAAATATATATACAATAGCGAAGACGACTTCAGAATTAGAATGTTTCGCACTTAGCAGCATAGCATGTGCAACGACAACGCACATGGGCTAAAAACAAATGCCACCATCTTGTACATTCTGAACGCAGTTTTTATTGTTTTACATAATTTTCTGCAATACGACGATTTGTCATTATCATTGGTCCGTAAATTAAAGAACCGTCCGAACGTTCACGTGTCAAATTAATAACATTAAACTTTGACAAATCAGAAATATGCCATAAATTTAAATGAGGGGGCAGAAAAACGCAAACTTTCAAAATAAAATTTAACTTTAATAGAAGTGATATGACTACAAGCATTGATAATTATTGTACCATATGTCAATAAAATACTATTGAAGTACGCATAATACTGAATAAGATAGTATATAGTCCCATTTTTACGCTAGAATAATTTAATATATCAAACGATGAAGTTAATATTTTCGCTTGCATTTACATACAATAAATTTAAACAAAAAATTGCGTAATTACAAAATGATCTCGTAGATTTTTAACAAAACCAAATATTAAAATACGATAAAAACTAATTTATTATCATACGGGTCATAGAAACTGTGACCTTAAAATTTTAATACATATTGGGCAATTAAATAATTTAATTAAATACAAGAGACTTACCTTCACAGCCGCTGTCGCGAATTTTCCGAGCGATTTTCAAGCATGCGCCGTAGTCCCTTCACCCGGGAAATGGAATCAATAAAATCAAAAGAAGGTCTTTTAAGTTTAAACTTAACATGAAATTAAAACATATGATGAATAAACGGTGTAAATTCATTAAATAAGAACTTAAACACAAGTGAAATTAGAAATTAATTAATCGAGCTATTTTAAGAAAAAATTTCGTGTGGAAACTCGGATGTACGTCTTATATTTTTCAGAAGTTAATTTTATGGTTACTTGAAACAAAACAGGTTTATTGGGCATAAAATTTTACATATATATATTTTTATAGTAATTTATAGAATAATTATAGAACTCAGCACCACTTTTATTCAGGTAAAATAAATTTTTGTTAAGACAAAAATTATCAATTGAAATATATATTTATTAATTTAAACTTTATGCATAAAATATGTACAATGACGGACTTAATACCGGTGGCATTATCTCCCAGTCAACCTTTGACCAATTCAAATATATAGACAATATTTAATATATTTGTTTAAATAATAAAATAACTATATTATATATTTAAGAATTATAAGTTTTTTTATATGAAACTTTTCCATCCCATAAGATATCTAATTAAGATACGCCAATTTTTAATCCGCAATATTTAGAAGGGACATTTTGCTTGATTATAAACCTTCACTACATCCTCTTATTTATATTGACATAAATAGGCGTATTCATGCCTCCTGTATATAACAAAATTTATTTCTGGGGAATGCATTTTTACTCTACATGCTTTGAAAGGAAAGGACTTATGGACAATATATTTCTTTAATCATTCATTGACCATAGTTAATCGCTAATATCTATATATACTAAACGAATAAAATTTAATAGAGCTGTAGTCTACTATTGCATTATTATTATGAAACATCTAACGTTGTGACAATTTAACTTGTTCCTTGTCTAAAAATAAAATACCGGAATCTTTTTTTGACATCTTATGAGTACAAAAGCTTATGACTTATAACTCGACTCGTCGCTGTATATTTTTGCAAAATGTTAAAAAATATGATAAAAAGCAAATTTATTATTACAAAAAACCCCATAATGAAAAATACTTAGAAAACTGAAAATTAAAATGATTTCGTAACCACAAAAATACCTCCATTATATTTTCAGCTAATTGTACTTGTTTTCTAAACACACTCTCTATGTAGTCTTTTTTATGAAGTAGGCTAACGAACGAGCAAGCGGCTCATCAGATGGTAAGCGATCACCGCCACCCATGGACATTGGCAACGAGTAAGGAGGAGAGAAGTAGGGAGAGGGAAGGAAGGAATGGAGGCAGAGGTAGATAGGGGAGTGAGAGGGAGGGAGGGGAGGGAGTTAAATACCACCGTAGATTGCTAATTAATGTTTGTATTCTTTTATCCTACCGTGCAGTTGTTAAAGGCAAGTGTCGTTTACCATTTGCTCGACGATCTATGAATCGAAACTATTACTCAGTTGCTGTTACTGCAAGTTATATATAAATATTTTTTTAATGAAACAAATTATCATACATTTTAGATTATATTTATTGCTATTAGGATAATCACATAATATATAATTATTTGCTATTGTTTATACTCTTCTCCCATTAATCATATAATGCTTATTACACTTTTTTATTTCTAATCATAAATCATGAAATTAAGACTGACAGTGGAAACTATGATATAAACTATACAAGATTTATTAAATTTTAGGCAATAATAAAAATTATAAATAAAAATGTAATACAAAAATAATTAATTTAATTGATTTCTATAATTTAATGAAATGATATATGATTGAATGAATTTATAGAACGAAACTTATCCGGTTTCAGTATCAATCGAACTACAAGCAATGTAACATCATGTAGAACTCTGTTTTATATATTGATGTTGCTCGTTAACATATAAAATAGAATTATATTAAATTGTTTTTCCAAAAACACAAATTGTAAATGTTTTTTTTAAATATCATGCGAACCATGGTCTTGCCGCTTCGGCTCCATCAGTCGCTTGATAGATTATCGGTATGGAATTTAAACATGATATCGACGCTGATAAGCTATTAAATACACATGGAATATATTTTTTTAATAACATTGTTGAAATCAGTAAATTAAACCAAATCGATTGGTGTATGCCTGGCGAAAAATTTTGGTTTTGCTGGTTACTACGTGTTGCTTTCCAGCGTCGATATGAAGAATGATTTTCATAATTTACTTTCTGGAATGTAAAGATTAGATTAAATAACTTTTACCATTTATGTACTCTGAAGATGAAATGATGAATGTAAATGATACATTCTATCTTATTTATATCTAATACGATAAAGTGATAAATAAAAACTTCTTTAAAATTTTAAGATCAAGGAGCACGTGCTAATCACAGGTTATTGACATAAAATGCATCGTTCATTCGTTAACGTTAGCTTCATTTCCCTCCAGGCCACGGTAGATAGCTACCCCAGCTTTTACTCGAACTTGGATCTTGACCTGGAATAATTTATAATTAATACTGATCTTCTTTAGTTAAAAATTTCTAATGGTCATGTAACAAACTCTCCATACATAAATTTAGGGTGAAAATACAAGTGTGAATGTATTTCAAAGTATAAGATTAATCAGTTGCCTATACTACTATGGATAAATAGTGCTAATAACTATCTCGAAACGTATCGCACTATCGACCGGATATTTTCGTCATGTGTAGATGTAGGCGCTGGCGCTAAATAAATTTTGAAAAACTCATTGTCGAATTACCGTATTTATAGTATATCGCTAGGAAGGAGGGGGTTCTCAATTGGACTGTTTTTTTTTTATATGTGTTACCTCATAAATTTTTACTGGGTGTACCGATTATGATGATTCTTATTATATTTGAAAGCTGCTGCTTGTCGTGTGGTCCCATATTAGCGAGATTTGACGAGTAGTTTTTGAGTTCCCCCTAATTATGCGTAATTCTGTTGTAAACGATATATCGCAAGGCTTAGCATGGAATATTATTCTAACCTTTTGCGATCGCCTGTATCTTTTGTGTCTCCTCCGGCGATAGAGTCAGAATCTTCTGAAGAACGGGAATCAGTCGAGTTCGCTCGTCACCCGGAGGCAATGTCAGGAACTGTATAGGTTTCGAAGCAAAAGGTTTTTTTCTTAATAATTGAGTTTCACTAAAGTTTTTCAAGCAAGCATTAAGATTATTACAAAAAATAAATGAAATTACAAAATCCTTATGTGATGACATCACGACGATAAGACTATAAAATCCATTTAGAACAGACGGAAAGATATTGCTTTGTTAGGTGGTCACTTATCGCAGTCAGACAAAGTGTTAAATATCTAGGGACCAGTGGCGCTATTACCATACAAGCTCAAAAACCCGGCTTGTCCTACTAAGGAGTAAAATTTATAAATCTTAATTAGCAAATAATTCCCGCAACGCTCAAATTTAAAAATAAATTATTCGGGAATTACTTGAATGAGTACATATATATTTTTCATTTGTATTGCTAACACATTATGTATTTTTGGTTGTCTCAAAGAGGTCACTTAAAAAGTGCACAGGGGAGAGGTAAAAGCTACTCTCCCTGTTTCCTATAGCCAACCCTCTACCGCAGGGGACAGGTTGAAACTGAGTTATATCACACTCCAAATCCTTTGCAGTCAAGTCCATTACCACTTTTACCACTGCAATTGCGATAGACTGGTTGTGAATCTGTCTGAACAATGAAGCCAACTGTGGTGTTAATCTACAGTAAGTTACAATACATAATTTTCATAGTAATTCCCGCTACATTTATTTACGCCTGTTCTCTGTCCAGTCGTCGGAAATCCGTTCCATCAGGCAATGAGAGTAAAGGAAGAGTGAGTGTACTTGCATAGCGTGTATTCAAATATTATAACATATCCCGCGCAGATTGCTAATCTCTTGTACATTGACAGCCATGGCCAAATGGGTTCGGGAGCGACATTATTAAATAATTTATTTAGTACCTTGTATTTCATCAGTGTACAATAGACAATTTTCTTATATATAAAATAATAACAAATGACAACCTTATGATTATATATTATGTATGTGTGTTATACATATTAATTATTTGTTATCTATCATTTTCCCTTACTTGTTAATTAGTTTTTATCAGTCTCCCTGTTAGGTTTTCATGGAAAAATACATGATCTGTGTGAATATTTCTGCCACAAACTATTACTATATGGGAAATCATACTGATGCGAAAATAATCGAAGGGGAAAATTAAAAAAAGTCTGATAAGACTATTATTCAAAATGTATGTTACATAAAATCAAATACGCAACAAAAAACATAACGATTCCTTATTTAGCACAAACGAGAGGGCAAAATTTTTCTATTGCACTTACGTGTAGCCCTCATGATATATCTAGACAATACTGCGCAACCACTGGACGAATACCAGAGGTGCATACTAACCTTAAAAGCTTCTGTATCCATGCTACCCTTGTTATCATTATCTTTACTAAAGTTATAAATCTGAAACTGGGAAGCGAAAGTGCTACTAAAGCTGAATTTGGATATATTAATGTTAAAGACATGCTGGTGATTTCTATGCATAGGTATGACTTGTGGGACGGTGGAGAAAATTACAATAAAAATGAAGTGTATAATAAAACGGTGGTCTTAACGGTGGTAGAGGTCCGAGCGGGTCCTCCTGTTCCTCCCTCTCTCACTCCCTTCCCTATCATTTCATTTATTCCCTCTCTCCTCCTGCCCCACTCTTTCACTCCTCCCTTGAAGGCTGGCAACGCATTTGCGAGTTTTGTAATTCTGCAAATGTCCATGAGCGGTGGTGATCACTTACCATCAGGTAAGCCGCTTGCTCGTTTGTCAGACTAATCCATATAATTAAAAAAAATAGTATCACGGTGATAGAGCCACGCAGCGACTTCCGTTGTTGCTGAACGGATCGGCTAGAACTGGATAAGTACCACAACCTCATAGAAAATCAGCGTAAAGTGGAGGGTGGAAGTGTTTGTTTCCGAGCTTATTTCGGTGAGAGAGGTGGTCGCTGGCCTATTCTCTTCCCTCATCTTTCCTTTTCCAGTCTCTCCCTCCCCTTTCCCTTTTAAAACTTTCCCATCTTAAACCACCCAGCGGTTATCGCTTTCCATCAGATGGGCCGTTTGCCAGCCTAAACCATAAATAATAATAATGTATATTGTATATATCTAACAACATAAAATAAAGGCACATAGATCAACTTCCTTGCGAGGCGATCAGGTGATCAGCCAGTATTATTCACCCATAACAGGAAACTACAACTATAAATTAGTTAATAACTCGATTGCGGCAAAGTTATCCGAGTTCAGCGTCTAGAGTTGTGCTAACAAGCCCCCATCGCAAGCGTTGCGCGCGGTAAATTTAATTACAGGCATAAAGCACAGCACAGGGGTATTCAAACGGTGGATGCAAGTGCTTTTGGACATGGCCATGAAATTTTGCAACGTCCCAATATATATTTATTTATACCCGCGCCATGATACACTCGACCAACCTATACGACAATCCTGCATCACACATATTTCCAGTCCGATAGAGTCAATCGATCGTAGTCTAATAATATTTAGGTAGATCGCCAGCAGTGCAAGTTTGAGCACCCCTGCACATAAGTCACACAACATCGACGCTTTTACAACACATAATGGAGCAATCTTCGAACTTTGCTAAAAAAATCCTTACGGACATTAAAAATCTGAAATGTCTGAAAATGTATTTTTAGCAACGGTACAGCTAACCATTTTGAAATAAATAAACTGTTTCTTCCAGGGATTCGAACTCACGACTGCATAGCGGTTCCTAAAGCGCCGGTCATACCACTAATCCGTAGCGGAGGCGCGTGTATACCTTGAAAGTGACGTTTTTCATATACTCGGTGTTGTGCGCGTTAGCGGTCGCTCCACGCACCCGCCTGAGTTCGGACTTCAGCAGCTCGCTGAGTTGCAACATGCGCGCGCACTCCCGCTCAGACTCCGCTAGTAACATGGTCACGTGCTTCACCCTGCACGAACAAACATACAAATATATAAATATATATATATACTTGTGATAAACATTTAATAATAGTAGGACTCTTTTGCATAGTCCGCCTAGGGTACCAAAGCCAATAATGCTTTCAGATTTCAGATATCCTAGCGCCAAGCATGAAGTGCGTGCATTTCTGTGTTCCCATTTGGAGAGGAGAGATCCTGACTCGTGTTTCTCGGTGACGAAACCTGGGTCAAGCAGTTCGTAATAACTCAAGAATTTTTTTGCTAAAATTACCTTTGCTGTTGCCCTTGCAGTTTCCTTCTCAAGTCTGCTATTTCTTGCTCCGGGCTGAGGGAAAGAGACGACGTGTCTGTCAAGGCATCATCTTCGGGAACGCCTTCCTCCAGGAGCCTCTCCAATGGTACCGGGGAACGTCTACCACCCACATTCGACAAATAGGTTTTGGACAGAGGAGGTGATGGGGCTGACTCCGAACCCTAAATGTTAGAGAGATCAGTCTATAGTTGTGATTCCCAAAGTGGGCTAACGTTTAAAAATGGTTAATTTATAAAATTAACCAAGACGTTTTATTAAACGTCGTGTTGTTGTAATTTAAATATCGCGAGAAAATGTGCATATCTAAAATATTCTTTTAAAAGAATACATTCCGAAGATACATTAAGTTTACCAATCCGCACAAAGGCCGCGACCCGAATTTGTCCTTCTGTATATTGAAACAAAACACGTCACTTCACTTATCAAAAGTATGCATTTCCAAGCGTGACATTTTCTTAAATGTCTAATTTGATTTTACTGTCAAAAAAACTTTCGCAATTCCTTGTTTTGTAATCGAAGTTGCTAATGCCCACAGGCTGTCATAATCATTTACTATCAAGTAATCCATGTTTGCCACCTCCACCCAACCAATGAGAGCCAATTTACAACAACTACTACTACAAACATACCTCGCCATCCTCTCTCGGTATTAGCGATACGTTAATATCCATTTCACCATCGCTGTTTTCATCCTTAGGTATTACTGGTAGCATGTACGACTTGTCTATGCTACGATCGACATTGCCCGCCTTTATGCTTTCCTGAGCAGCTGCTAGTTGCACCTTTAACGAGTCTGTCTCTTTCTGAAGCTTGGCCTCCAACTCGCTTATTTGGGCTTTGTAGCATTGGGTCAATGTCGAAACCTAAAATTCAATAAATACAATATTTATTAGGCGATTGAGGTTCCCGCTTCCCCTCTTCCTCTTTTTCCAGTCTTCCCCTCCTTTTCTTGCCTTCCCCGTACAAAATTCCCTCCTTAAAGGCCGGAAACGCCTTTGCAAAACGTTCGACGTCGTAAACGTCCTGGGGCATGGGCATGGGCAGCGGTTATTGCTTTCCATCAGGTGTACCGCTTGCTCATTTGCCCACCTACTCCACAAAAAAAAACATTTATTTGATGACGTTTTCGCTTCGAATTCTAAGGACTTTGTAAAGTTAGCCGGGTACCGAACCCGTCGAAAGACTGCAAGATTGAATCTAGCGGTTGGTAATAAAATTACAACACCTTTGGTGTTAAGGTCCATTGGTGATTGTTATCAAGTACCAGGTAAAGCAATATCAGTGGCGGTACTACCATACAAGCCCAAAAGCCCGGCTTACCCTACTAAGGAG
>DWHO01005451.1:0-10307 GCA_018247575.1 Eurytides lysithous rurik | reverse complement strand
GAAGAGAAACGGTCCTAGTATAGATCCCTGTGGAACTCCCATGTCCAGTGGGGCCCCAGGAGACCTCTTGCCATTAATATCAACCCTCTGAATTCTGTTGTTTAAGTATGAAGTCAGAAGACAATACCGTAGTGGCGTAATAACAAATCTCTTACCGACTTAAATTGCGATCATAAGGAAGCTCGTGAACACAAACTTTCTTTTTACTTTAGCTTTCGCTACGAAGTAACAATTAAGAGGATATTAACTACGGAATTTGATATAATTTTTTTTATATAAAAAAAAGGTCTTTGCGACATTTGTAAGAGCTTTAAAAATGCCAACGAGGAATAGAAATTTAGAATACAATAGAGTTATTAACTACATCTTTGAAAAACAAATATCTTTCGTTTAGAAAAATTATTTATTTAATTATTGAACAAGTTAAACACAATATTGTTCAAAAAACTTGTTTCAAGTCTAAACGTGGTTTCTTCTATATACCTAGTCCAAAGCACCATATCGACCACCCTAAAGTGTAATAACTTAAAATAGCGAGTATCGATTAAAAAACGATCGATAACAAATTGCCCCCAGATTATACACAGTAAAATTTTACAACCTATTTATGATCCAAAAGTTTCTTAACTTCCCTAACAAAAAAATGTAACAGTAATTTGTAAAATTTTAACGGTGGTAGAGCCACGCAGCTGTTTCCGCTGTTGAATGGGCTGGCTCGAACCGGATAGGTATCACACATAAAATCGGCTTAAAGTGGAAGTGTTTTTGTTTCCGCGTTTCATCCGGTAAGTGAGGTGGCCGGTTGCCTATTCCCCTCCCTCCTTTTCCTCCCTAACTCCACCCCTCCTCCTGCCACCCACTTTCAAAAACCCCCTTAAAGACTGGCAACGCTTTTGTGACTTCTGCAATGCTGCAAATGTCTATAGGCGGCGGTGATCATTTGTCAACCTAAGATATTAAAAAAAAAGTCGTATCATCGAAAATGTTCGTCTCCTGGAAAACAGACTTTTTTAAACTGTCTCAATTTAGATCTAGGTGAGCGATGTGTCAAAAAATTAATGTATATCTATACTTTTCCCTGCTCTACACGGTCTTTGCTTACCTACCAGCTACATTACAAATGACCCAGCACAAGTCACGTCTATAGCCATGAATCACGATCTTCCTCTCGATACGGGAACATTTGTCACACAAATGTTCCCCTACCTAAACTATTGTAATACAGGAACGATAAGAACGACGTATCTGCTCGTTGGAACCGTACCACGTGCTATATCAAACGCATTAGAATATAAGGAATGTTCTGGCAATTCGCGACAGTCTTTTATATTCTCGCTTACCGTCAATTTGATTACTATGAAATTACGGAACAGACAACTTCTAGTTTTCACAAAGGCGCAAATGCCCAACCAGCGGTTCGCAGTTCGACGGAGTTAGGAAATGCTTTGAAACAGTTTCTCTTGCCATCCCACGACCGTTTCTAATATCGGAACGTTTCCATAAATCAAACCGATAAATTACGTTACGATAAATTAGTACACGTGTATACGTGATAATTTGTTTAAATAGAAATTATTACAAATAAAGATTTATATGAATAATAAGTCAAATTTACCCCTGTCTGTCTTGTTTGAGGGTCAAACCTATGTACAGAATGATTCTTTAGAATAAATGTAACGTAGCAATTTGGGAGTAGTCAAGGGATTTCATGGTCTTCGTAACCTCGACTTCAAAGAGGGATAGTTTCTCAAATCATCTAATTTTTTTGTTACGCACAATTTGCGCCAAAGGTTGTTTAGTTTGCAAAACCTCGACGATTATTATGTAATCTACGAGTATAGGGCAAGATTGGTTCCGTGAAATTCATTACTATTATACCTCGAACCTCAATGAACCACCAGAATTTTTTTTAAAAACAACAAGAAGTGTATGTTAAGGGTATTGTTACATTTATTGAAGGTTGATTCTTAGTTTTTGTTTAGAAATTTAATTGTTAGAACAACAACCGTAAAGTTTTTGCTATGTTAACTATAAACTATTTTATTAATAATAAAGGTACCTTTTAATTATTACTTATAAAATCACCGTACTTTGCTTTTTAATCAATATACAGAATTACATAATTAGTTGTACTAGGGGTACAGTGGTTAATAAAATCTCATGTTAAACTATGAATCGACCAGCACTTCCGCTAGTTTTTCGTCCGGGCAGCTAAAGAGGGATCGCTCTGATCGGTGCTACTTTTTTGTACACCGCTTTCTTTAGTGTTGCCAACCCATGAGATTCTAACGCAAGACAAAAGGTTACACCCATGTCGCAATATTGGCTAAATAATGGTTGCTACATCTTTTATACACCATCTTCTTCAGTGTTGCAAATGCCTATGAGGCACACATAAATAATGTTTACACCCATGTGAAAGTAATCAATCACAAATCACCGCCACTTCTTTCACGCCTGCTTCAGTGCTGCCAACCTATGAGTTTGTAACATGTGAAAAAGGTTAACACCTATACGCAGTAATTTACGAGGCGATCGTTTACACTAGGCCTTTGCGCATTCCTCGTGTAATTGATCGTCCAATTTGGAAGTCAGTGGCGAATTACACCTCCCGCAGTGTCAATAAATTACCCACAAAACGTGCCCCGGCGTTGCAATGCGTCTCTTCATTAATAGATGCCGCTTTAACAGCTGTTGCGGTTATACAATGGACAGTTTAGGCATTTACAGGCATGTGTGCGAATATAAGCTAATTTTGTTCCTTTTAAAAGGCACAAAACCTTGTTACTAATTAAACCGAACAACTCAGTGTATTATTTTATTTTGTATAGATTAGGACGAACTCCTGGACGAACCAGGAAAAAATCCTGGACGAACCAGGAAGCGGCTTACTTGTTGATAAGCGAATGCCGTCGCCCATGACATCTGCAACATCGAGGGACTTGCAAATACGTCGCCGGCCTTTGAAGTTTAGATGGTTTGAGAAAGTAAAAAATTTCCTGAATACTTTTTTTTATACTAACCGAACAAACCTTCGTCTCGGGCAGGCAGGAAGAATTACGAGGGAATTTTAAAACAATACAAGATAGTATGTACAAGCAGAACGCATAGGCATTTACGGTATAACTCCCAAAAAGTAAATGTTAAATATTTAACGGCATTCAAGCGTATGACATCTAGAATTACTGCTGTAAGACGAACTGTTGAAATTATATTGGCGTTGACAGAAAGTACTTGTTCTTCTGCGTTTTATCCAAAAAGTAAGATTTTGTTTCAATGAAGTTAATCCAGGCACGTGCTAGTAAGCGACACACCTGTCCGTACTAAAAATAGACTCTTCGGAGCTACACTTGTCGCCCTGAGACTTGTGATGGTAAATCACTATGGCCTGTAGTTACTTTGTGAACCATGTACGGCTGCTTGACGGAAAATAACTGTCAATAGTGTAGTTCTGTTCTTGACTGGCCCATTGGTGTAATGGTTAATGCTTCTGACTACATGGCCGAAGGTTGTGGGTTCAATTCCCACTCAGGACAAAATAATTGTGCGATGGGCATAATAATTTGTTCTGTTTCTGGGTGTTAATTATCTATAAAAGTATGTATTTAAAATATATAAGTATGAATATCACTTATCACTTAACAATTGGGATTAGACAATCGTTTGATGACCGTTTGGCGCAGACGCTAAGCTATTGGCTTCGGCGTCGCAGGTCGTGGGTTCGATTCCCATCCGGGGCAAATATTTGTACGGACTACAGATAGTTGTTTCGGATCTGGATGTTTATCCGCGTAAAATTTATGTATGAAAAAAGCCCTTATTACACAAGATATTTCTATCTTACAATAGGGGCAGCGTTTTAAAAAAACAAAAAAAAAATAATAATAAAAAAAATCGTGTGTGAGATGTCCCTTGATATTTATTTATTTAATTGCAGGGACGCACTATCCTGGTCACTCGGCACTGGTCTCACTCTTCTTTGCCCAGAATGGGAATCGAACCACGGCCAGCGGTGTCATAGGCAATAGGATAGCGACAGCACTTGTTATCTGCTTGCTTCTCACATAAATTTGTAACAGAGAGTTTAATAAGTAGCTTCCGATATTTCGATAATTTAATGCAAGATTGGCTTTCGCCAAAGGGTCAT
Source organism: Eurytides lysithous rurik (assembly GCA_018247575.1). Taxonomy (NCBI): domain Eukaryota; kingdom Metazoa; phylum Arthropoda; class Insecta; order Lepidoptera; family Papilionidae; genus Eurytides; species Eurytides lysithous. Next base: position 6,160 of record DWHO01005451.1, on the reverse strand, counting down.
TCTGCCAACTCTCAACTCAACTAATTTCTAAACTCTTTCCTATAAAGATAATCTTCATAATTTCTTAGTGTTAGAGTTATTTCTTTTAAAAAAAGCCTTTGTGGTTGAGAGTCACTAATGGTACAGTGCAAAATAGCATATATAATATTTCGAATTTTGAATTTTATCACGATACATACGATACGTAGAAATTGCGGCTAGTAAACATTTTTAGAATTGTATATCTATTGAACAATATAAGTATCGGTCGTATATACCTCTAACAAAAAACACAGACATAACTGCCTAAAACTATTTCTTTAGTTAGGTGAAAAGCATTATCTAAGGTTCAATAATCAGATATTTTAATTTTGTTATGAAATTATTCGCACTTCAATACATCTTCAGCTTTGAAAAGGAATACTCTTCTGATTAATGCAGCGCATTAAACGAAATCCAAACCCGTGTATAAGTAAATAAAAAATCCGTCCTATGAATAATTCTGATCAGCGAATCGAACGGCTCAAGAAGCCATTCCCGAGCTAAGCAGTGAAGTTCATTAGCTCAAAGTCGGGAAACTCCATTGAAGAATCCTTCGCGGTGTTCCTCTCCCTTTTGAGGAATGAAAATCAAAGGTGCTTAATAAATCGAACTGGCGTGCTCATTTCGTATTCAAATGCCGTTCTTAGCTAGCGAGCGGGAAAATTTTTCAATTTTTCTCTATGACGTGCCCTCGTTACCGACAAATTTTAACGAACACGAAAAACTAAGGAACAAACGGTCGCCGAAATACGATTGGTTGTTGTTGGTTTTTTCCGCTGATGTTAAGAACGCAATTACTACACAAAGAGTCTCGAGAGAGTACTTTTATAACAATCAGACACACAGTGAATACTAGAAATAAAAATAAGCTTGTTACACCTCGATTTCGTCTCCAAAAGGTGAAAATATCCTGCATAGGCCTTAGCTTACGAATATTTAATAAAATTCCACAAAATGTTTTAGTTGTACTAATTGGCTTTTTAAAACTGTAATCAAAAATATCTTATTTCTTAAAGCTTATTCAACTTAAAGCTCGTTCAGGAGTTTTTGATAGATCAAAATGCTTGGAACTGAAAAGATTGAGTTTTATGGAAAACTATTACATTGTATTCAGTCTAAACGTTTTATAACAATATTTTAAAAGAGCAACAGTTGAGTTACTCGCCGGCTCTTCGATGGTAGATTCCTTACGAACAAAATGTAAAAATGATGATTCGACAGTGCATATAAAGGCCTTTTTGTATAAATATATTTTGATTTTATTTTATTTGATATTAACAAAAGTTCTTACAATGATGCTGATGATGATGAAACAAAAATTACATAAGACGGACTGAGATATATTATCGCACATAGTCCTAATCTAGATATCTATCAGTATTAAAGTAACAATTTAAGGTGCCACCAATACCACCCGTCCAGTGCGAAGGCGCACCTTCGCAGTTTATGTAAAACGAAATAAAATCCCAACATTAGTTTTGTATAAATATCGGTATAGATCGGTGATAAGAATAGTGAGACGTTTTTATTCCTATTTATAATGGACAAGCCGTAAATTATTTGCACCCTTAATCGAAACGCTGTAAAGTCAAGCAACGAAGAAATATTTCCATTTCACGCCACGCCGCATTCGGTTGAACGTTAATATCCTATCGCAGCACTGCGCAGTGCAGCATGTGATATAAATAATAACAACCATCTACTACTATATCTGTTATATTTTTAATTTAACTATAGAACTGGTTCAAATGCGACTTTTCCAAGTTTTAAATAGTTAAACTGTAATCTCGAAACACATTTTCAATTAAGCACTCCAAAGTCATATTTTAAATTACCTAGATTTTTCAATTAAGTACTTCATAAGGATTAACTTTACGACTCGTAATCACGACCCTCAAAATTCATTATAAACAGCTGCGATCTGCGGATCTATATACGTTTTAATTCTTTGAAGGGTAGTGAACATTTTGTATATCTTAATATGTATTAATATTAACATAAGATAAAAACATATTATTCAAGCATAGGCATAGCTGATCTTATAGAATTTTGTTTATATGATTAACCTATTATGGTTAGATGATTTATTAATAAACAAAAAAGAGGGTTTTATCGAAAAGCTACTTTCCAAGAATTGGATTCGCAGTGACCATGGTCTTTGACCAGACTGATATGTTAAACGTTCTAATGTCATAGTTTACCCAGGATACCGTCAATATTTTCAATTGAAAATTAAATTTTTCTCCTATCCATGTTTCATGAGCTAGCAGTATCTAAATCTTGGTGGTGCGGTAAGCGACAGGCTTGCTTATAGCGACAGTATACTACGTAGTTTTTGAACTGGGTTTTTGCTTGGTCCGCTCTGCTCTACTGCAATTGGCCAGTGTAATGGTCAGTGCTCGATGATATGTTTTGGTGGTGGTTTCGATTTTCGCACAGGACGAAATATTTGTGCGATGAGCAGAAGTATATAGTAAATAACCTATTGTAATCATTAATGTAAGCCAATTTGCAATCATCAGCCGCAAGTGAGCTTATTTATTATTTTTTTTGTTGTTAGGAATAAGCTGAAAATCAACGTTGAGAACTCTCAACAAAGCTGAGCTTATTTCCTTTTTGCCTACATTTAATTTTTTTTTTTGTTTATATCTGAAACTTGTTTTTTTTTCTATGGCAAATAAATTATTATTATTATTTATTATTATTATAAGTATTTATGTCGTGTCTGAGTGTTAACTATCTACATGAGTATGTATGTATAAGTATGAATATCAGTCGTCTAGCTACCGGGGCTCTGTAGGGACGTCTGTTGAGACTTTTACATTGATTTCAAGCCATTTCTCATTATTTACAATAACTTTTTAGACAACAACAGTACAGACACAAAAGTCGTCAAACTATAAACTTCGTTATTTAATATAACTGCCCTCGTGGCCTAATGGTATAAGTCCGTGCTTTACAAATCGAAGGTCGTGGGTTCGAATTCCGCCGAGAGCAATGGCTTTGTGTTTTGTTAATTTGGTTAGGGCATTTCGGGCTGATCACCCGATTGGCTAAAAAATAAGATGATCCGTGCGTCGGATGGGCATGTAAGAGTCGGTCGCGGCTTTTTATCGACGCTTTCTAGTGGTGGCTTGGAGGAGTCGTTATTAAGAAGTCGTATCTGCGCCTGATCTCTCTCCTATCGTGTCAACTATCCGTCGGCTATGAAAGTATGGAAAGAATGAGTGCACCTGTGTCAAAGGCTTGTATACTATAATATAACCTGCGCACTTGGCTGATCTCTTATTGATTGGCCGCCGTAACCGAAATCGGTCGTGAAGACATTACTATTATTATTATTTAATATACTTATAGATATAAACTTTCATGGTATTATCTAAACGGGAAAAAAGTACTACTGGACTGATTCTACTATATGTGAAATACACGCCTGTTATAAGGTTCTTGAAATAGATTATGCTATATATAATTCTGTACTAGGCCGGATTGTGTAGATTGAAGCCTAAAACAGCCTTAAGCAATTACCCCTAATTGGGTTTATATTGAGGCAAAAATATTTATATCCAAATTTGATATTCGAATGTAACGAGCCCAAATATCACAAAGGACTCATTAAATATGTATTTAGACAGAAACGTATTGAAGTGATCCCATGCTATCCTTCACATTCTTTGTGGAATTTTCGTTATTTGATATGTTGTAACAAATCACTTGAATCGGATATATTCTATTTAAATTATATTGAAATGAAAAATCAATGCTATTTTATATATTCTACAAAATTATGTGTGCATTAAATGTTTGTAGCGGGCAGTATCGAATGGTTTTTGACATACTTCTTGAGCAGCAATTATAAAAAAATAGAATTGTGAATTCACATTACTTACAGACTGGTTGGTGTATTTGCTAGTGCACCTGCAAAGCCAAAGAACGTTGGTTCAATTCCCACCCTGAAAAATACAAAGTATTTATTCTGTGATTGGGTGTTAACTACCTATATAATTATACATTTAAAATATATAGCCGCCATAGTTACAGACTTTGCCTAGTATGGAATCGGACGGCCATGAGATGTCCATTAATATTTATCAATTATTTATTTATTAACTTGATAATGTGTAAACCAATATATTGTAGGTCTTTTCTATGGAAATAGGACATTCACATTATCCTTTTCAAGTTTAATATTACTGCCAAAGGTACAACGCAAGGGAAACACGGAACGGCATTTAATGAAAGCAGATGGTGACCCGAAATTTCAATTACTCAAGACAACGTTGCGCCGCTTGCCTCTTAATGCATGCATAAACAATACTATATTATAGAAATCGCGTTACGATAAATATTTATAAATTGTGGGCAGAAAACTAATTTGCGGACTTTATATTGTTTTAATATGATTTTAAATTTGTGACGATTCCAATACCATACAAAATTTATAGTCGCTGGCTGGTCCGCATATTTCTCACCTAAAAACTCGAGGACAATATTCATAGACAGAAACGCAGGTGTCATTTTTTTATAAATACGTGTTTAGATAAATCTTACGCGTATACATTCTTATGCAATTTGTTCACGTGCTTAAGTTTTAAATATTTCGTTTTAAAACGTTTCATTCGGGTATAAATAACACAATATGATGTAACAAAAATGATCATCAAGGTAAGTTTTTAATTGCACACGGATACCTTGTGACAGTCAGTATCAGAATCAGTTATCAACGGCCGTATACCTATAACAGATTTATTGATATAACTTCGAATAAGTCTTGGAATACTCTTCACCGTGCATTTCCTACTGACTGCTGGATTTTAGCTGTTCCGTATTATATCGTCGAAGTTCAAAGTCCAATAACAATGGTTTGTACCATTGTTATTGGACTTTGACATGCAACAAATCCTTACACAGAATATTAAAATCGGTTGACAAATGTCGAATAAAGAATGAACGTTAATACAATTTTTGTAATCAGTTAATAAGAGAGGAACCTCTAATTTCCCCCCTCAAAAACCTAAAGTTCTATGATATTTCAAACATCCATGAATTAATTTAACATTAAATCAATAACATGAGAAGTTGTGATCGTCTTTCTTTGCATACCAAAAAGTATCAACTCAAATCTAGTCTTTAACGGAATCCCAAAACCTTTAATTAGTTTTGTTCATACATCGCAATATTGAGCTTTGATTACCAGTTAACAAGTACAGCGCCATAAACGTCTAGGAACGACTAACAAATCTACACCGTGGCACTTTTTTTGCCTCACTGAGTTACAAAATCGGACAAAATAACGTAGGTACCGTCGGCATATTTCAATATGCAACGGAATGTGGCGAGGCGCGAAATGGAAATCCTTCTGCAATGCAATATCGAAGTGTTATTTTTTTGTTGTCGTCGCATTTTATCGGGTCGCATCGCGTTATTCGCATCGAAAAGATCGATTTTAATCGAGCAAAGCATTCGAAAATGAAACGATTTATCATTCGTATTCGTATTCGTTTTAATTATGAACTCACTCATAAGCGTCTTGGAAATTGACTCTACAAATGATTCCATTATGCTCACTGTTTCTTTATTATTACGACTATTCAATTAGCACAAACTTGTCGACTAAAAATTTGTGCTTGGATGGTAAAATAATAGTGCTTATTGTAAATAAAATATATGAAATATCTCTAGGACTAGGGCCCATTGCATCCTCTTTTTCCTATTCTGCGGTTTTAGAAGAGGTTTTCGAACAGCAACCCGACAAAATAACTTGGCGTCCTGCAATCGTCTTTTCACTGTAGACACTGTCTATTATTATATATACACAGGTTTTTCCTGAGATTCGTTGACTTCGACACGAATTACCGGGACTGATAGGCGTTTATTTCGCTTGCTGGTTACAGCAAGAAATTTGTCTTCACTAGAAGTCGTAGCTCTTTGTCTCCCGGAGCGCGGATGATCTTGATTACTGCCAGTTTTTTTGTACTGCACAACAGTGCGATGAAGTCTTCGCTAACTTGAGTTGAGATAGGCGCATATTTAAAAAAAAAAAGGAAAGAAAAGGAAATAATGAAATATATATATATATATAAGTCAAAATGTAACATCACATAAATACAGGTAATTAAGCGAATCAAGAACGCAATAT
>DWHO01005450.1:0-10307 GCA_018247575.1 Eurytides lysithous rurik | reverse complement strand
TATTTGATGTAAAATGATGTTTAATTTAGTTTGTAATCAATGTTATCATTTGAAGATCGAAAATAACTCAAAAAATCATTCAAAACGTAAGTAAGTCCGGGATTGTTTATGAACAGGTTCATACTCAAACTCGCATTTAGCCGACTTTCGGGTGGCTGTGCCCACAACCTTTTTTGAGGGCTGGATCGGCGCCTGATTGTAAGGACGTCTCTTCTCAGTAGAACTGCATTCCGAGCCGGTGGTAGCTTCCTCACGGAGCAGATGGAAACGTGACGATTCAAAAGTGCTCGTAAAGGCCTATTTGAATAGATATATTATGATTTCTTCATCAAACGCCACAATCATCCAACGGAGGTGAGAGGCTACTAGGTAACACACCTCGTGGACTTGGCTTAATAGCCAATAAGGTTTGGATCAACAATAATATTGTAAATGTATAAAAATAATAAATATAATGAGAAAACTATATCGTATAATAATTTCAGCTCGGTGCGCTTCTCGATGAACCATGGCTGTGTCAAATTTCATTCATATAAAGTTTTCTTTTCGCATATCAATTTACGCGTATGTTTTTTTTTTTCTATTAGCATTATTAGTGAATCACTACAAGAAAAATTAAAAAAGTGTAAACCTAAGCCACTCCAACTTTACAATTTGTTGACGATCACGCGATATTTTTTCGCGCTCAAAATTTGGCGCGCACAAGTAAATTAAAATATCGTTATTACACTTTAGAAAAGTTTTGAATCGCCAAAAGACCAGCCGTCTAAGGATTTATTTACTTCCATATTTTACTAACCCAACATTTTTTATCTCGTCAGTGTGTTTTTCGTGTTTCCGGGCATTATTAATGAATCACTACAATAAAAATTTAAAAAGTATAAACCTAAGCCACTCCGATTGGCTGACGCACTTATGCGTGATTGGTCGACGATCACTCGATATTTTTCGCGCCCAAAATTTGGCGCGCACAAGTAAGGGTCAGAATTTTGATACGATGTTTTTTTAAGATTTCAAATTGACGAAAGACCAGTTGTCTATCTTTTTTGGTAACACTGTTTCTGCTAAAGGTGTCAAAATTTTAGCTTTAAATTATTTTCCAAGTTCAATAATTTCATCTCGATTGTTGTTTTGAACACTCGTATCCTAAATGGTAAAAATATTTAGCGGTTTTTCCTACAACACATCCCAAGTCTAACTAAACATATGCGAACATGATACGTGAGGGCAAATACAAACCCGTTGTTGAAATATTGTCAAAAAGTTATAAATAAAACCTTTTCATTGACTTTGTTACCTCTTATCCGCTTTTATGAAAATACAATGGCGGTTCAATCGGCGGCAAACATAGGTTTTTCTTTCAGCTAGAAATAACTTTTCCCCAGAATACATCATATCAATATAACAAAAAAAAAACGATTACACACTGTAAAACCTTTTCCATATACGAACTGCTCACGGACGAACTTAGATCCCGTCGAGATTGTCTTCAGGTTCTACGGATATTAGAGAGCGAGGATCGAACCAGCGACCCGCTTCTTAGCAACTAGGAAAAGTCATCCAACACCTATCGCCACCAATCACTGCTCCACTCAATTCCCTTCCCCATCCTTTAGTTCAGAACATATTGCCACCAAGCACTTCTCCACTCCCTCTCCCATCCTCTAGTTCAGAACACCTTCTTGCTCCTCTGCGGCAGTATCGAGTCTTTCGCGTAGCTGAAGAATGTCAGCAGACTATAGCGTTTCGCCTTCCGCGACAGGTAGTCCGTCACGACGTTGTTGTCACCTGGGAACGATAAGCCTGTCACGACATACTGCGGCACAGTAGAGCCGTACCAGAAGAAGAGATGGAACTGGCTTAGAAGGTCAATATTTTTTTTATGGAAAAGGCTGACAAACGTATAAGCGGCTCACCTGATGGTAAGCGACCACCGCCGCTCATGGACGTTTGCAACAGAACTTGCAAACGTGTTGCCAGCTTTTAAGGGGGGAAATTTCAAAAGAAAGAAGGGGCGGAGTGAGAGGGAGGTATGATGATAGAGAGGAGGGATGTTGGAGGGGGGTAGTTAGGAGGGAGGAGATGCGGGACTGGAGGAAGGGAGGGTATGGAAGGGAATGGAACCGGCCACCTCACTCACGGACGAAACGCGGAAGCAAAAACACTACGATTTTGTGTGAGGCCGTGGTACTTATCCGGTTCGTGCCGACCCATTCTGTAGTCTGAATGAGTCGGCTCGAACCGGATAAGCTGCGTGGCTCTACCACCGTACTAAAAACGAAAGTTACTTTATTTGAAGTAACATTATAATAACTTAAACCTAACTAACCTAGGTGCGAATGTGTTCGACGATTGAACTACTCTGACTGTATCTTCGAGAAGCTTTATTAAATAAGGGTTTGTTGAGGTCACGATCTGAATGATGTGATCGATGCATCGGCGAATAACGGCTGGCATGAGGCGTTAAGGCGGCGTTCCACTTAGTCTGCTGACTTGGCTCAGCTCGTAAGGTGATGCTGTTCACGGGAAAAAGAAGTGCTGCATCGGCTATATGCGAATTGCAGTCACGTAGGCCCGTCGAGCTGCGACTCGGCTTATTGTATAATTTACATGCGTAACAAATGGGTAAATAAATTACGTCTTTCAAAATTGTTTCTTTTAGTAGATAAAGTAATGAAATGAATGAGTCGTATGCCATGACAACACTCCATTGCCACACAGTGCTACACTGTGCTAGATCTTGCGCTCATTCTTCTCTTTAAAGAAAACGCTGCTCTTACTTTTAGGTAGAAATATATAATCTCGTGTCATAAGGGCGTTTTACATGCATAAATTTCACGCGGACTAACGCCTAGGTCCGGTAAGTATACAATAATCCCCCCTACAACGCGGTACTCTTATAACGCATTTTCATATTATACGGGAATATTCCTACAACAGGTTTTCGGGGGATATAGGGGGAGGATTACTGTATCTGTAGTTCGTACAAATATTTGCCCCGTGTGGAAATCGAAGCCACGACCCACGACGCCGAAGCCAACAGCTTAGCAACTTGGGATATTTGCTTATTTATTTACTGTTAACTTATTTATTAACAAACATTATTTTTGCCTGGTCTGTCAGTTTACAGTGTACTTACCACAAGTTTGTGCTCCTGACTGCAAAGCCGAAGGTCGATGGTTCGATTTCCACTCAGAACTAAATCAGGTGCGACTAGTAGAAGCATTTATTTTTTGTCTGAGTGTTAACTTTATACAGGTATGTATTTAGTTTGTTTGAGGCATAACCACAGAATGCTATGTGTGACATGTCTCTTGATATTTATTTATTAATTTATTCTTGGAAGTCGCAGTGGCATTCGTCACGCACTATTTACATTATAAAACCCTGAAATAGTCAGCTGGTCGCCCATTCAACTGCGTTAAATGGGACGGTGCCCTACTACCACTGGGTCAGCGGGTGAGGCTTACGTGCTAACGGTAATTTCGATAAACATCATATGACCGCATAGCATGCGAATTACTCATGGGACGCTCGTGAAACGTGTGCAACAAAAGCGTTAATGTAACTTACATACATTTGATCACTAGTGTAACCGTTGCCAAGCCACACCTTTGCTCATTAATGCCTCTAAGTTTAAAAGCAATTTTGCCTAATATTATTAAAGCTTATATATAAATATTTATAAAGTGTCGTGTTTATAAATAATTACTGATATTCGAGTCAAAGCAGAACTTTAATCTTTTTATAGATACAAAAGACGAATTCATCTCATAGCAGCAGATAATCTGAACCTTGAGAAAGTTAGAAGACAGTGAAGACAATGAGCCTACAGCTTACTTTTTTATAAATTAGAATTTTTATTCCCTATAGAAAATTGACACTGACGGAGAAACCACAATTTAACTTTAATAGCTTTTGTTTGAATTGTATCAGACAAAATTCGATTTTATATCGATACAAATGATTCACTCAAACTTTAGATTCCACAAAAATGTCAAACTGGCTTAAAATTGTTTATTCCAGTTATATAAACGGAAAGAAGAATATTTTAAACATTTTTATGTGATATATGTAAATGGGAGTAACTGCATGTGTTTTACGAGTTGGGACGGTGCACGCATTGGCGTTAACGACGACATGCGTGCTCATCGTTGCAGCGCACAAACAGCCATAGCGACACCCTGTATCGTTTACAGATACTTTACGATACGGCCCGCACCGTCCCTATGCAGTTTTCATGGGATTTACTGTCCGTAATACACGTCCAATCGCCGATATCGGCTTGTCGTTCGTTATTTTTTCAATTAATCGAAAACATTTTTCGACGTGCGTAGAGACTACGCTCTATGGAAACCTTTGCTACGACGTATCCCCGATCGTATTCAATGTTGTAAAACAGATCAAACAAAAGATTTTGAACAGATTAACATTTATTTGGATTTTATAATTGAACGTCGTCTAGGGTAGTACCATTATCACTAGTTTACCGACAATATGGACCCGAGCGGTAATTTGTAAGCAAGTAATGTGTAGCAGATCAATGCAACGCATAGCCTATTATAGTTCAAAATGACTGCATAGCGCAATGTTAACCACATTTGCTTCTTTTTGTCACTTTCCGTCAGGCGTGCGTTTCTTTCCTAAGCTACTTTCTTTTGTTTTACCATTAGGCTAAATACTACTTAAAATTTATGCCAACATTACCATAAAACTTAGTAATAATATTCAAAAATCAACGCTTTTTTCCTTGTGGACATTAAGATTTTTGTTCGGTAATGTATTAGTTTATAATAAATTAAAAGTTTGTGTTTTTATAAATTTTTTATTCGGACCAACAACAAAAAAACTTTTTCAATATGAAAAACTTTGCCTGTAACAATAAGCAGTCCATTTACAGTAGATTTTGCAACTATATGAGACGTCACTGTAGTCTATGTCGCATCTATCATCTCTATGGAGAATATCAGATATTCGAATATTACATTCTTCCTCGCGTGTTCTTTGTGAACAAAGTGAAATCTGAATATTGAATGGAAGCGAGCCGCACCGGAGAGGGTGTAATGGAAAGATCACACCTCACCGCTTGGCGGAGTTATGGCAACCAGACGGGCCGGCGTTCGATAACGTGTTGCTTTGAGTAGCGTCAGCAAAACCATATTTCGACAAGCTCGGATTCTGTGCTTCACTCTCATTTGTATCTCCGTCTGATCACAAACTCCGAGTTCCTGTTTCTGATGCCTTAAGGGGAGAGATGAGAGGCACCATTAACAGCACGCCATTTGTTATTGGATGGGCTGGTTGTCAAGTACAATTGCACAAAAACTTCTTTATTTATCAACATTTACTTCATAAGAAAAATATTCAACAATATTATCAACTTAGTGTAACTTTAAAAATTTATTTTACTTACAGATAACACGATAATATTTAACATTTTCCTCCTTTATTAACTTTCAAAAAATTTAATCTTTACTAAAATTCTTTTATTAATATTTTAATAATATAAAAAATAAACTAAATAAAATAAACATTAATAAACTTGTCGTAATATATTAAAATAAATTTAGTTTAAAATTTATATCATATACAACATGTATGTATGTAATAATATAATATTTTTATGTATGTCTTTGGAAGTATTTCTAAATTTACAAAATTATGACAAATAACGCAACACTTCAAAGAAATGATTAAAAATATTAATATTATTTGTTACCTTACGAATAGGTCAATACTTAATTTGATTATCTTATCAAATTGTTGACCTATTTTAATCTTTTTTAAATTACCTCTACCGCCTTTATGTAAACCACCTTTATCTTCTGTCGCTACCTGTCTCGTCAGACTCCCAGACATCGCCATTTCCTGCATCGTGGTATTCAATGTGAATTCTGACGGGAATGCTGCTCAATTCGAAATTCGTATATGAGCTACATCATTACCCTCTTTTAAAATGTTCGCATATTTCCTTGAGCATTTTTAGATGCGATGTAATTCGTGGCGGTTCACGTATTTAAATAAATTTATCTAGAAATTTAGTGAGCTTTCACTCGTCAGCTACGATTTACTTCAATAGAATGGATTGTTTATTTTTTTAACGTATAGCATGCAGTGGCTGGTTCAAGTCGTTAAATTTAATTATAGTTATTATAAATAAAGTAGACTATAATGAAATGTCATTATTGATCTTTCTATAGAATATGACTATTACTACCTGATGGCAAAAGATCACCGTTGCCTATAAAAATTGGCAACATTACTAAACTAAAACCGGCATTTGCTTTAAGTTGCGAATAGGCTCTCTTATTGAAGGATGCTACGTCGTATCGGTAGGTAACAACATAATATCGCACAGTAGTCGAGATTAAACCGCAATGCGCAAGTTTCAACTTACAGCGATTTGACAAATATCTGTATAGCTTTGACTATATAATGGATAACTTTATTAAAAGTATATTATTCTGCCACTTCAGTTAACTGAATTTATTCTCCATAAAAACCGTAAAATTTACCAAATCGCACACGCCTCCGTTCTCGCAATATAGAGCATGGCATTCCAAAGTTTTCCCTTCACATGGTTATACAAAAAATGGTACCGATGATATACAGAGTAAAAATATTGCATAATAAATATAAAAGTGAAATAACAGTTATATATGTCCCACTGCTGGGCACAGGCCTCCTCTATACAGAGGGAATATCTATAATGGGAGGGGCACAGACCGCCACGCGGTCTCAATGCTTATTGGCGGACTTCACATGTTTAAGATGTTTTTTTGTTTCTTGAATATGCAGGCTTCCTTACAATGTTTTCCATCACCATTGAGCACACACAGGTTGCTCGAGTATATTAAATTGAACGCGAGCGCCCGGACACTGAGCTACCACGGCTTCATAATAAAAGCATATCGTTTTGATGTACTTTACTTTTACTTATAATGCAATTGATTCTTTAGTATCATTCCTAGAATAAGAGTTGAAACGTGCACAATTTTACGATAAGTAGTAGTGCCACTTTATATCACTATTTTAATAATGAACTTTAAAAATTGATATATACCAAATAGAAAATTTAAATTTTATATATAAATAGATTAATCGAAATTGAGCATATTTTAGATTAGTAGTTCCTATAGCACTGACACACCTTCCGACTGCATCATACACCAGCTCCATATCATTGTATTGTCGCCGAAGGTACACAAGTATACCAAATTGAAATAGTTTTAGCGTAGCGTAGCGTACAACTTGTAATAAATATTAGGTACTGATTGCAACCTTCTTTTATTCGGCTCAAGGAAACTCTGCATACCTTCACCGCTTCATTTTTTCAATTGCCCCGCGACCCGGTTAAATTTACCCTACACCATAATATCCACGGCGTGAGCGCCACAATAAAAGGTGTACCGTAGAGCCGTCCCCCGACCGGTTACAGCGCAACTTTTTATTGTTCCCGTTTAAGAGCGACTATAAAGTTGGTGTCGTCGTAAATCTGGCTTCCCGGTGACGGATGAACGACGGAGACCCCGAAAGAAAGTTATTGACCCAATTTTCCCGGACATTACCTCCGGGTGCAAATCGATTTTGAGCGCCTTCGCTGCTTTTCCTAGGACTTGACAGGGTTTTTTTAGATATATTTACGAGTCATAATCGGGTGCCTGATAACGCACATGTTCATAAGAACACAGTACCTTACTGAACCTACTTGACCGTCGTCACCTAGAGTCACCATTTAAAACTTTATATGTGCCCAGTAATCATGCTGCTGACTGTACCCTTCTTACCGAAATCTGGTAGCGCTTGACTGTCGAATAACTGGTTTTCATAAAAATCCTACGACTTGGTAAAGTCAAATTGCGTATTGGCCTACAGTGGATTGCGTATTGTACTTGCAGTGGTTTATTGTTGTCGTGCAGCTTTACAATTTTGTCTTTATTTGTGTTACTCGCTAAGTATATACTTTCGTAATAGATTTAGACTGTGATATTCTATCCATCTTATGTTTTGTTTGTCATCTGTCTATTTCGTTGATTGTATGTTTCTAATATTTATCTGATGTTCAAATATTTTTTTTAAAAAACTGCGATTTGCGTATGCACTGAAAGCTGTGGGTATAAGAGATGAATCGTGAGCTAATAAGAGGTGATATTAGATATGGAATACTATTAGTTGTTGATGAAATTCGATTTATTCTAACGATAAAATGGGCGTGAACAATGTCATTGCAATCTTATGTCATTAAATGGTTTTCAACATTTCATACAACATACGTGTTTTTTTTTTAATTTTGAACTTTAGCCCTAACTTGTACGGAGGTACCAGGCACCCATATATTCATGGGTGGGGCAGCGGCGGGGCAGTCACGTCGGCCGACGCTCGCCCCTTCCACCGAGGAAATGAATTAATTCGCGCCAGCCCTGATTTATAACGCGTGTGTGATACGGCTACACCGCTGTACGAATTTATTGTTTTTTTTTTGTCTGTCAGCTCATATGGCGGCAATGCTCTTTTTCGGACAGCAATATTGAGTGTATTTTAGTAACATTCCCATCTAATATTCTATTCTATGATATTAAAAAAATATATTACATTATAATAAGCAAAGCAAAGCAATATTTACGTTTATACTATAGTGTTTATGCTAAACCGACGCCCATGGACATTTGCAGTATTACAGAAAATGCAAATGCATTGCCAGCCTTTAAGTGGAGTGATTTTGGAAATGGGGGAGGGGGTGAAGTAGAGAGGGCGAGAGAGGAATGAAGGAAGGAAGTGGTTGGAGGTAGAAGTAGGGAGTGGAGTGGGAGGGGTAGGACGGAGAGGGAGGGGATGGGCCACCGGCCACCTCTCTCACCAGATAAAACGCAGAAGCAAAAACACTTTCGCTTTACTCTGATTTTCTGTAAGGTCGTGGTACTTTTTTTTGAACAGGCCCATTTAACAGCGGGTTGTGGTAGAGCCACGTAGCTGGCGCGGCTCTAACACCGTAATAATCTTTTGTTTATTTCCAAGGAAACATCGTCACGTGCGAAATCTACAAATTTTCCCCGACGAATGTAATCCGTTAGAGACGGAATAGCGAACGCAATAAAATAAATTACACTCAAGTTTAGTCGAAACTAAGTAGAGCCAAAACTAATTTTAGTTCAGCGCGAATTTAAGCTCACGTATGACAAAGTGCACGTTCCGGCTACATCGCTAATGGTGAACTTCCGGTCTCAGTTTACCTATTATGGATACACTAATTTTAGTATGTAAATGTTTAGAGGAATCCGAACTCTTGTTGATAGTTACGGACTCAGCTAAGCACTAATTAAGTGTTTACGCGGGATGCCTTACTAATTGCTTAGTTAGCCGGGTGGCTTGGTTCGACTTGTTGGAAACTTCCTCCCTGTTAATTTATAAGTTTTATTAATCCCACATATACACCGTACAAAAATCCAGTTGGGGTTGTTGTTGTGTAAAATATTTTAACTCGAAATATAAAAATCTTTTGTCTTATATATAATCTTTGAAAAATCAGTTACCATACTAAGTGTGAGAGATATGACCACTTGTTGACTGTCAAAAAAAGCAAAGTCGTAATTGGGTAGCAAAAATTATTATGGAAAAAGCGCAATAAAAGTTATGCTCACAACTAGACAAAACACAGTCGAAATTCAGCAAAATATAGTTTGAAAAAGACAGTCACAGTACATAATCTATATGCTTGGCAGTTAAGTTACTCATAATATATATTTTACCTATTGATGACCTATTAAAGTTGTTTATAAGCATCCATTACATTAACGAGAGTTCGGTTAATCTATTTGCAGCGGAACGGAGTTTAACGTCGGCTTTAATTTCAACTTCTAGACGGGTCGTAACACGATTAACGCCGTACCCCGTGAATATGTATTCGTAGTGTGAAATTCAACGAGCTTCAGAATGCTCGAATACATGAATGGTGAGCATACAAGTGAGGACAAATGCTATAAAACTACCAATTTTGTTTTACTTTTTCTTAGTAGCGAGCGCTTAACAATTGAACGTTGTAGATTAAAACAATTTTATGATTGCGACGTGTTTATTATAGGAACAGCCAATACGAATATGCCATGAAAGTAATAAAATTGGCAATTTTATATTTCGTCCGTGTCACTCATCTTACGAATAACAATGAGTTTTACAGAGGCAGGATAGTAAGATACTCTAACAAAAATATACAAACATAAATGAATAATATTTTAATAATATCATGGGACATCTTACACATTGCCATCTGATCCCAAACTAGGCAGAGCCTGTACTATGGTAATCAGACA
>DWHO01005449.1:0-10309 GCA_018247575.1 Eurytides lysithous rurik | reverse complement strand
CATACGATCAATGTCTTTTTTTACACGGTTTTTTCTGGAACCAATCTACCGTGTAAAAACAGAATTAGGTGTATATTAAAGAGATATACGGAATCTAATATTTTGTGTCACTCAGAAAAAAAAAGCTAGATAAGCGAATATGTTCACTGTTAACTTTTATATATATATATTAATTTGTAACAAATGATGTGTCAAATCATAAATATCACAGTCAAAAAGTAGGGTTAAGTCGACAAAGTAGGATTGAATTTAAGCAACGATTTGCGTTTATAAAGGCCCGTATCGTTATCTCTACGCACTACGCAGTGTGCCAAGTCCAGTCTCATAATTGTCGCACTCATATATAATTGGAAGTTGATGTCATTTGTACAAAATTGATAATTAAAAAAAGCCGCACAGACCAACTGATTAATAAGACTATTGCTAAACAAAGAGCCCGCGTTAAATTTTAATATTGAACTAGATCAAAAGATTGTTGGAGACAAGAAAAAACTCAAGTCGAGATAGCTTTTTGTCGAGAATATTCTAATTTAAAACATCCGTCCATTCTTATTATGCAGACAAGTGATTTATATAGGCGTTTGGAATTTTATATACGATTGTGTAATTTTTGATAAATGAATTAAAAGTGATAAAATGAATTTGACAGAAGTTATTTGCATGTCTCGCAAATCAGACAGACAATACGGCTTGACCTGGTAAATATAACAAATGCACAATTTGAAGATGGAACAACACAAATACAGAGAAATTACACAATAATAAAAACAACAAGTAATCATAAAATAGAAATAGCTCACCTAATTTTTCCGTTGAAGTAGCAGCTATACAGTCCTCGGTAATTCGCACTAAGCGGCAACGCACAGCACGCGTCCACATTAAACACCGCACTTGTAAAACAAAGTATCATTCGTAAAACAACTTCATCGACGACGATAGTACACCACTTATATTATTAATTTCGCTCAGCATTTTCCTACAAACAAAAGAGAAAAGAACAACACTAAATGAAAATTATATCGACAACGCGCACGGGCACAACACTATTCGCTGTAAGGGCAGTCACTATTATGATATGTCGTTGGACTTTTTTTATATTTCAAATTTCTCCACCTTCGTCCGGTCACTGTAAAGTGGAAATCACTACTGGTTAGATTGTGTGTACAGTGTTGTTTTGTCTGCAGTCTGCTGACATTCTCGATGGAGTGGTGTGCGTGTTTGTGTGTGTGAGTCAATTAATTTGACGCGAGATGTTCGGATGTGTGTTGTGAGGCACACGACTTTGTTGTACGAAAATGTTTATACAATCCACTTCAACGAGATACGGTTTTATTGGGCAACATTGTCCACTTGCAATGTGGAAATGGGAAGAATATTTATATATTCATGAGTATCACGTACTAAATAGCTATTCAAAGGAAGTGATATAAATATGTGTAATGACTAAAAACTACGTAGATTATATATTCATATAGATCCTTTTGTAGATTTTTACTAATTTCAAAACATTTCTAGTAATATTATTGTTTTTCCTTTGGTCATAATAATGGTCAAATAAAGCAATTCCTGCTATATTTTTTTTAAGTCTCTTTAATATATTATATTAATAATCATCCAATAAATACTTTCTTAACTCAGTGATAGACACGCGGTAAATACTAGAAATTACATCTATACTATAAATTATATCATACAATCACTTAAACATTTAAAAAAATTAGGAATAATCTATTGCATAAATCTTATTATACTGTTCAAGAGCTACTGGTGGATCAAACCAGAAACTCTTGAACAGTATAATGAGATTTATGCAATAGATTATTATTATAATGCGTGAAATTTGGTTCATTGACTCGTGTGTGAGATAGCTATTATTCTATTAAGGCTTAACATATTGTTACGGTATTTTAAAGAGCGAATGTTGAGTTTTATCGCCGGCTCTTCTCAGTAAAACAGCATTCCGATCCGGTGGAAGCATCTAATGAACCGAGATGTAGACATGACGACTCTTGTAAAGGCCTAATTGAATAAATATATTTTGGTTTGATTTAAAGGGACAAGTTTTTGTTTTACATGGGTTCTCGGAATCGAATGTGACAAGATTACTATCTATGCCGATAACAAAACTTTTAATATGTGCCAATACATTGATACACCGCTGGAAAATCTATTTGAAACTTCTTTTATACGATTGCATAAACATTTTCGTCGTGTACATGTTTAAATTAATGTATGAAATTACTAAATCGATATATCTTATTCACTTGAACGTCCCCGGCAGTAGTCCCGTACGTAGTACCACAATTTTCAAAATGGAAATTGTAAACAAAGATTTTCATTTTGATTCGTTCTATATACGCTCACGTAAACAAAGGTACTTTTTATTTTGAAATTGTACTTGTATTTTACACTTACTTTTTATCGAGAAACGTTATGCAGTTTAGGCACGATAAATGTTTATTGAGTGCGGAATTTTGCCGCTAAAAACGATTCGCGACTTCCGGACAAGTGGTTATACAGTAAAAAATTTTATATGAGTGAATTTTCATCGACAATTGTAGTTATTAGACTGATTCAAGAAATATACAACACATTAAATGCATCAATAAGTCACTGTTAATGCCGACGTTTATGAACATGTGTTATAAAAATTTTAATTTTAATTGACGGACGCATGCAGAGCTTCGCTTGCATAAATGTCATGTCTGAATGTTTGTTATAGCTGGCATGTTCACGTCTGATCTTTACGAATAATTTACGATTGCCATCGTACGAATTCTAAATATGAACGGTGTAAATGTTGGGTTGAATATAATGAAGAAGTGATTCCAATTTGTTTTTCTAGTTCTTCATTTAAACAACAACTTAATAATATTTGACAAATATTTTCTATTTATGATGTCAATTAAATAAAAATAATTCAACAACAAACGCTATGCTCAAAGGCTTATGAAAATTCTTCAAGGAATTTGACTGCGTGGAATACAAAATACTAATTAATTCATCAAAATAATTAGAGTATCAGTTATTTCCTGTTTGATTTTTTTTTCTTTCATCACACTAATATAAATCCAATAAAAAACGATCGTCAGTGATACCATCGGATTCCATTGTAGGTGCCAGTATCCCTCAAGATTCTATTCTGGAACCCACGTTATTAACTTAGATGATTAGTATAGCATAAATTTCTATACCATGCAATAAATTTGTATGGTAAAGAAATAAAATATTGACTTAATACTACAGCAATCAAATTCATCCAATATTGTGCTCAACTAGTAGCGCGACCCCGTCAGCCAATCAGAGTGCCGCGTTGCCCTTTAACTTTTTTATTTATTTTTAAATGGCCAGATGCACATTGTATTACAAAATTATAATAAAAAAATATTAAATATAAAGCAAAATAACTAAAAATAGAATAAAATTAATAAAATAACAAAAACCTTAAAGTTAAATAATTGCGTCGCCAACAGCTATTATTTAAAATGGGGTATTGGCTGTTTTTTTCTTGTGGGCGCTAGTCCATAAAAGGTCGTTCTCACAATATCTGCTATTACCGTGGTCATACGGTCAAATAATACCAAATCACTATATACTATATCTATTAGAATCAAACAATATAACCAAGTCAAAAGTGTTGAATTACAACACTCCGACTTGAAGTCTGTGAAAACGTCTACACCTCACCGCATAGTGATATAATGACGTAAAACCGCTTCGAGCGTTCGCGTGTTTCTTCTTTCTCCGGCATCCGAGAAAGCGCGTGTCATACACAACAATCCCATATCGCGGGACAGCGACTGACTTGTCACTGTCGACGTGACAAAACACGACGAGAAGATAAAACCGCACAATGGTTATTTGCACCGCCTGCTCTCGTAGCTTCACGTCACGTCATAATGTCAGAGACCCGTCCGCATAACGCCCAATGTGAAGCGTGGTTAATTTTTTTTTCAGCGTGCGCCGGGTTAATTAGTATGCCGACGGTCGCCCGGTTTTCCGGCTGTAGTCACGCAAACTCGCCGTTTCACGCTCGTCGCAATTATTACACGAGCTACCGAAAATAAACCCGCGCGAATTATAAATGTTCACCAGATACGATCTCAACCATCCACTTGAATAGTGAGTTACCACATAAATAACCAATAAATGATAATTATTACGCGAACTATATGTGTAATATATTGTGACCACTATTGAATAATAATAATTATTATTACACTACTGAATTTTAATTAACAATTTCATTAAAAACAATTATTGATCGATATAAGAGTATATCGTGTACAATTTAAGAGGTTAATGACAAAACAAATTAAGCAGCGACAGCATATACAAAAACGAAATCATATCGTTACTTATTATTACGAGTAACAGTTAAGGATATAATACAAAATGCACTGCGCCAAAGATGTTTTCTATAAAAAATAAGGAAGACGAACGTCTAAAGCCATATTAGAACTTATAGAGATATACTAAAATTTTAATATTAAAGTCGAGTCATAGACGAAACAATTTATCGCACTATAATATCTTAAGTTTTTAAGTTTGGTTTTTAAATGGTAAAGTTCTTGATTTCCAAGTCGCAAGGAATATAGCCTAAAAATATAAATGAACTTTAAAATGACTTGTGCACCAATAATAATTAAATATGCAGATAGCAGAGTAGATATATTTCTCTACGACTCGAGACATTAGTTATCAGCCGTTTATACAATTTGAGGTTGATTTATGGTGACAGCTTTGTGCATATTAGACCGGCGCCTTCGTATTTTTGTCCACCATATGGGGCACGAAGTGCGCTAGCCGTGCGCTCCCAGTTTGGCCGTTACCACGGCGACGGCCGCCGCTCTATTCCCATCGCACTAACCCACATAGCGCGCGCTTAGAACAGCGATTTGACCAACAAAACCCATCGACACGGAGACGACCGACGGTCGATGGAGTTGTAAGATCAAACGTGACAACATTCAATTCGTTCAAAAAATCATTCAATAAAAAAAATAGACGAAGACATGCTTCATTCAGGAGTAGAGTAGAGTTTTAGGAGAAAATTGATGTTCCTGGGGACTCTGTGATCAATTTAGTTTCAGTTTTAGCAGTCAGTGAGGCAGACAGAGTGGCATTTAGTTGTAATGGCGAATATGCCGCCTATAAGCAGGCGCGCGAATTGCTTCACTCATCAAATTTCATTTATTTAGATATAGAAATTAGAATTCATTTACAATTGTGAACAATTCAATGATACACTGTTTAGAGGAGCGAACGAGACTATACTACTGCTGCCCGAGAGCGTAAGTGTATGCGAAGATACAGGGTGCTGCCGCTCGCTCTACATTTACTCTCATAGATCGATGTGACTGTCATCCGACACAACCGAAAGAAGTCTGGAGCTATTTTAGACTTTCAAATAAAACCATAAGCAAATAATGTCAAACCTCACCAAGAAGGAAAATAAAATAAAGCCATAAATTGCATATCAAGCACGTGTGCCCAACGCGTGACACAGTTTCGAACGCATTTCCGCCTCTCCACTTGGCATATCGCGATAGGCTTTAATAAACAGTTACATAAAAGCTAACATAAAAGGACCGAAAGTTGAGCATGGACCCAGAATTGCAACGCTGAAGGGAAAGCGATTAAACATTTTAATTTATGTTAAAAGTCGTCTTTTTAAAACAAAATCCAACAATAAGGAAATTCCCGTGTCGCAGAGATTTCCACAAACAAAAAATCACTAATTTTGTGTTAGTATTCCCGAATCTATACCGATATTTTTATACAACACAAATTTTTGTCCCCCGTGGAGATTGAAACCAAAATACGTTGCGTAATAAATTTGGCGTAGCGTAATAAATATAAGTATGTATATCAGTTGTCTGATGACCATAGTACAGGCTCTGCCTAGTTTGGGATCAGATGGCAATGTGTGAGATGTCCCATGATATTGAATTAAAATTACTTATGATAAATTCATGTAAATTTGTAATATATCGCCGTCAAAAATTAAATAGCTAAAGTTCCGTTTAAATATATTCTGATTATTTTTATGTAGTTGTAAGCGTGTTAAAATTGAAAGGATTTGAGCTTTATCTAAGATGAATTTATAAACCGAGCACAATAATCTTAATCTGCATATATTGGACCAAAAAAATAATAATTAAAAGTTTGAAAGGTAATCCGGGTTAACATAATTTTGGTCTATCCCATGATCATAGACTCTGTAAAGTGCCCAAACTGTTGCGAATATAGAAATCAAATAAAACGCTATAAAATCCGTAAATCAGTTTCACACTGTCATATCGTTGTATGCGGCGACGCCACAGTGACGGCTTCAACCCCGCTGCAATATATAAGAAGAGGAGACTCGACCCGATCCAAAGGATTTGGGAAGGAAGATCGAACCTTGGCTTAAATCGCAAAGTGTAATCTATTCCCCTAGGAGAAAGGCCCTCATTTATTGAATCAATACATAGGTAGACGCATTGACTACTTTTCATCAGAAGATGTCATCATTTACTGCGGTAAGTGTGGTAAAAATTAGGCTTTTTGTAGTACTCTGTAATATCCCGAGTTTTAATAATTTACATTTGCCTCTGAAAATAGTTGTTGCGACCAATGACAAGAATGCTCCCTTCTTTCTCGGTAGAGGATTAAGTATACATGAAAATGTAGCTGACGCTATTCGGCACCGGTGTAATAAATATGTGATGTTTAATGGGAATAACTAATTTCTTTATGACAGTTAGCTGAAAAGTGATAACGCTGATATAATTTTTTCGGTTCTACATTTATCATTTTATGAAATAATATTACAACGCTTGTTATATAATATATTTACAAGCATTGTAATTTGTATATGGTTGATAATGAATTCTTTTATTAGTATGTTTTGAACTTTGAATGAATTCAAATCCATACACATTTATTTCTATGTGGCAACACTTTTAGAAAAAAGTTATATACAAACAACATGGTGGATCAGCTGTTTTCAATTTTCTCCAACAGTAAATTGTTTCTATAAAACGAAGCGTTGTATGGTCACATAGCCATGTGTGAATTAAAATGGGCTCCATCGCGTCGGTGCTGCAATGGCATTGTCAGTCGTGCGGTCAGATCAACCCCACAGAGAGTGTGAAATGTTTAAAATGTGGTACAAAGAGAATTTCGAGTCATGACAGTGGTTCACAAAAACGTTATTTTACGGGAGACTCGTCGTCGGAATACGCCTCTCGGACGGAAAAAAGCGGTGGCACGACACCCGGCTCGGACACTATCGTCATACCGACGACTAGCAACTTCAATAGGTGTGTAATTTTCATGGTTATTGACAATCCGACCATTGTTGGTAATGTCACGAATTATCGATTTTCTTGTCCTATATTTAGGTTATGATTCCCATTGTATTGTTGTGTTGCTTCGATGTAGACGTTGCTAATTGTCGGAATTACCTCTTGACAGGTTTATTTTGATGGGCGTAAGTCATTATTCGACCGTAAATATAGTTTTTGCCACAGTGTATAATTGGTAGTTGTAGATATGTAGGTTTGATTGGTGATTGTAGTTTAGCTTTTTGTTCCTTAGTAATTATGTGCACTCCGAATAAGTTTGTCCTCTTCGTGCGCAAGACTAATTTGAACTCTAGATGGAAGCATTAGTGTTTAAATTTGAAAATGAATATGCATTTTTTTATTGTTCCACACAAATTCTGTTTCCTTCCACTGATATTTTGTTACACATACAAACATACATATTAATCATTTTTATATACAACATATATATATCAACATATATATAAGAAACCCACACAATTCATATATATATATATGAATTGTGTGGGTTTCTTATAAGAGTTAATGATTTTTATTAATATTTGTGCATAAAAAATCTGAGTATTGGAATTGACATTTTTTACTACAACAAACTAACACTTTATTCATTTTATATTAATTCATCACCCGTTTTATGTCCTATGTAAGTATATGTGAGAAAATATAATTTGAGAATATTTGAGAGAACATCTCAATTTTAATTATGATAGGTTCAAATAATAAAAGCGTATAAAAGAATCACAACTGTTGAATTGATAAATGAAAGTTTATATGTTATATTATTTATGAAGAACATAGTACTTTAATGTTGGAATCTATTTTCTAATGCTATAAAATTGGTGTAATCATACTAAAAACAAATTTATCACATTCAATGCTGGAACACAACTGTTGTGTGAAAAAATTCCAAACTGCGCGTGCGGCTTAACACAAATGTGTGTTCGAAATAAATTGTGTCTGGCAGTGCAGTAAACACTGGTCTATTCTCCTGTCGGGTAGCTTATGAGGACAACACATATATGTTTTGTAAAAAAAAATGTATTCAACATGTGGAAATTCTCATAGCTGTATTGAACAATTTTTTAGGTCAGCAGTGAATGTTTTAATTAAAACAACATTTTTTTTTAATTTATTTTTTTAATAAATTTCCTTATTAAGATTGAATTCTAAAAGTTCAAAGACATTGTGACTGTATTTAAGATCAACCTTAATAAAAAGCCATAACATATGTGTAAGTTTACTATTTATGTTACTTTAAGATAAGCTGTTAGAGAATATGACAATGTCGCATATATTAGTCGTAAATAGAAACCTTTTCAATGGTTTTTTTTGCAATAGATCAATTATATAAAACTATCCTTTGATTCTGCTTGAGGATAGTATAGACTTCTTTTTCTGTTTTCTAAGACTTCATAAACAGAGTACCAAGATTATGATATAATACAAGTATTATATAGTTTAGAAATTGCTCAAGAGTTTTAATGAACAGATATCAATAAAAATTGTTAACTCTTATTAGATTAGTCATGGGTGTACACAAAATTTTGTTTATGCTTGTGTAAATGCAGTCCAGAGTTGACAATATTTTTTTGTGATTATAAATATAATAAGGATAATATTGTCTTATCAAATATAATGAGTTCAAACAAAGTTGATTATATGCTTTAACAATTTCAAGTACTAATGATCATCTATATTAGTGATTCCCAAAGTGGTTTATGAGAGACCTGGCAGGGGTGTAATTAGGTCTATTCTTCACATGTTCTGACAAGTTTTGGTAATAAAGTAGAAATGTACCAGTACTTTAAAAATTTCACAGAAACAAGTGTAATTATGAAAGTGGTATATGAGAAAAAAATTGTGAATGTCTGAGTACAAGTAAAATTAATTTTGGTGTTAAATTTAGAAAAGATATGGACGAATAAGCTTATGAAAATATGGTGTTAATTAGCTTTTTTATTTCATTATTCATATTTACCATTATAATATATACTTTATCATTGAATGGAATCCACCGTCAGTGAAGACACTTAATTTGATAAAAAAAGGGTGAGTGTATTTAGTAGTAAATTTCTTTCATAGGGTTCATATGTACCTTACATTTGTTTTTTAATTATAAATCATTTATTGACTAACAATGTTCCGCCAATATCCATAGTTATTTAAACTGCACTATTTTTGTATTACCATACACAACGATAAATTTAGTGTTACATTAATAAATTGTGAAAAAGCATATTTGCAAATATGTCCTAAGTTGACAGATTTACTATAGTAGACATTCACTTTCCTTTTTGCGTACGCTGTTATAGCTAATGTGAGTTTGTGCATTAACTGTACATCAAAGGGTTATCACTTATTTTGGCGTAGAACTGCTTGTCATAGTTATGGTGATGTAAAGTATTCTTTTTCGGGCAAATTTTAGATTTTGGATACTTATCTATTACAATATTCATCGAAGCATGTATTATGAAAATCAAAATAGAGATTGATAATTTTTTTTAAGGTTATAGAAGAAGGCATAAGTTTATAAAATAAATTGCCAATAATCAATTTAGTGTCTTTCATAGAAATAGTAGTGGGTCTTTTGTTCACACATACAGAATTAATATATTATGTTTGTGTATTCCAAGCTTTGTAGGTTTATTTCTGGTCTCTTATTGGCTTTGTTTATGTAGTTGCAGGTGTTTCGGATGTTAGCTCTTTAAGTTACAAGTTTGTTTGCTTATAATCATCTAGAGGTATAAATATATTTCATTAATTTGCCTATGCATTTGTCGTTTTCTTTATGTACATAATTTCCAGAGAATTCCATAGGCGAATATGTGTATACCAATACAGTATATATACATGAATTGCCTCCGTGGCCTAGTGGTATAGGCCCGCGCTTTACAAAACGGAGGTCGTGGGTTCGAATCCCGCCGAGGGCAATGACTTTGTGTTGTTGTTTCTTAGTTGGATTAGGGCATTACGGGCTG
>DWHO01005448.1:0-10310 GCA_018247575.1 Eurytides lysithous rurik | reverse complement strand
AAAATTTGATTGTTTCCCATTATTTGTTAATTTTCTTTTTGGTCTAAGTTACTTTGTTAAATTTTTAATTTTATACCAATATAAGCAATTTTAAACAAAATATTAGCGTTAAATTTTGTTTTATTTAATTTTACCACGCTGCTTCCAAACTTTTGGACGGTAGTGTATTTATTACGTTTAAAATATAGGGAAAGTTAATAGTAGTATGTCAGGTAATTTTCATTTTGATTAGATCTGTAGTTTACAACAAATTATTTGAAAATAGCAGGAGAATGACTTGTTTTAATTTTTTGTAAACCATTTTTGTAGGGATAATGTTTTATAATTTTTACAGTATTGCCAGTGCTACCTCTCCCAACACCACTACCATCAACTTTAAATAACAAGTCCCAATTGTTTCACCCCCGTGTTGCTGAAGAAGCAGCTATACTTCTTGCAACAAGAGATGACAACTTAGTATCATTATTATTACAATCACTCATGCAAACTTCAGTTCAACATATGTAAGTTTTTTTAACATCCTTTATATATTGTGTTATATAAAATATTAAGTGCTTACTAAATCTTATTTTTGTTATTAAATGCTAGCGATAAAGCATGTTATATGTTTCAGTGACTTAAAGGATGAAAGCATTCCAAACGCAGTTAGCCCTGCCCCTCAACAAGCTACGCCTGAATTATTAAAAGCAATTTTACATGTCAATCCCAATATATTTGATCAAAGAAATGAGCAAAGAAATCATTGGGGCAATCATTTACATGCTGCCAAATTTAATGGAATGTCACCAACATCAACATTCAACTATTCATCTCATAATACTGTGCACTCGAGCTCATCACCTCTTGGAACTGCTGTCCATTCAGCACCCATTCCAAATCAACAGTTATTAGCTCCACCCTGCCAGTCATCTCCTCATGTAAACATGGGTTCTCCGCCTTCACAAGCACGCCCAGGTCACCAAGTGAATATTACTGCTCAAAATAATGTTTCACCGCCATGGAATAGTGCAAATCAGTCAAACACCTATACAAGCGCACTTTCAAATACATCTTGTACAAATCCCCAAAATGGTGGGTTTTATAATAGCCTTGTACAAGACAATAGAAGCTTTAGTACCAACTTGAATGAAGATAAAGATCCACTTTCCATGTCACCTGGAAATCTGCAAGATCAACAAAAAATTCTTTTACCTAATCAGGAGAAATCATTTGAACAAGGTATGATATTTTATTGTTACTAAGCTAAACTGTTTGACTAAACCATGTACTACAAATTTATTTAATATTCCAGATGGTAATGTAATGACAGGACAATCACCTGCCCAGGCTAGTGTAGCACCATCGCCTTTGCGACAAGAACCACAAGTGCCTCAACCATCAATGGGTGCACCATATACTCCACAGCAACATTCACAGAGTGTACAGGATAAGCAAGAGTCATCTGCTAAATCTAATGTTATTAATAATAAATATCCTGTAGTAAAAATTGGCAGGCTTTCTGTAAGTGTTCTTTGTTCCAATTTTATTTTACAGTTTCTTTGTCATTTGAGTACAAATATTCAAATTTATGTTATTAAAATCTACAATTGATTCTGACAGGAGGGTATATTAAAAAAACATGACTTTTCACATGATGAAAGATCAAGGAAACACAGTGCAATAGAATCAGATTCTGATGATAACCTTCCTCTCAAAGCAAAATCTACCATATCAAACCTAACAGTAGACAAAGAAAGGGAAGCAATAGACATAGCTAGAGAGAAAAACTGGGAAGCTGTGAAAAGGAAACATGAAGAAGCTAGTAAAAAGGAAGAAGCAGAAGCTGCAATTGGTATGTAGATTTAGAAATCCATCAAAATATTGGATTTAAATTGATTGTGAGTGAATAATTCATTTTTAGATCATAACAAGTATACTTTGTATGATTTTAATTTTCTTAAGAATATTTTATAGTAATATTTAATACAAGTTTTTAAGAAGTAGTCAACTTATATTATATTAAATAATAATTATTATTATTAAGCAGTTGTGTAGTAGTTGTTTTAGATATATTTTATTTATTATATTTTATGATATAGTTCGTCCAAAACTTCGCAAAGTGGAAAAACGGCTTGTTCCTATGTTGGAAATGCTCTCAGTAGATGAACTTATGGAGACAAATACTTATCAAAGATTTAGCAAATTGATTGATGCAGTTTTTGAAACAATTGATGATGATATTATAATAACGGATGAAATGGGTAAAGTATAACTTTTTGCTTTAATGTATATATTTGTACATTTACATTATAAATAAACATTATTTTTAGAGGGAACAGACATTCCTGAAGATTTGTTATTACCACGCTATCAACTCCAAGAGTTGTGCTCTGAAGCAGCTAAATTAAAAAATCTTGGTGCTATGGAAGCCATTCCTGCAGATAGATTAGTTCGGTTGTTAAGTATTTTGGAGAAGAATATCAGGGCTGCTGAGAAGATGTCCTTATTAGGAGATCCTGTAAGTTTTAAATTTTATCATAATAATTTGTAATATGCAATTTGTAACAAAAATTGTTCAGAGCTATTTTTTTTAACTACAGGAAGACAGTGAAGAAATGCGACAAATATGGATTGAATCAGCATTAGAAAGAGTAATGTGTGCTTCTGATGCCTGCCTTACATCTTTGTATATAATGACATCACCCAATATGCCGAAAAGAATATTCTTAGAAGATGTTATAGATAGAGTTATATTATTTATAAAGTTTCAACTTAATAACACAATATATTGTGTCTATGATCCAGTGTACAGTATTCAATCAACATACAAGAAGAAAGGTATGAAAATTATTTTTATGAAATTAAACAAAAATATGACTTAAGCATACTAATTAGACTATTGTTCTTCATTAAATTTCCATTAAAAAACTGTTATGAGCTCTGCCCAAATAAGCTCTTTAATTTTTATTTTGTAATGGAAATGAAAAATACTGTAAAAGTTACAAATGTACATGTGTGATTTAAAAAAACTGCCATTTCTTACATTCTTGAATTTTTTAAGGCGGATACAAAACCCACAACCATCATATATAACAAGCAGGCATCTTAATGAAAGTTTTTGAAACTAAATACTATTTTAAATGAAAAAAAACTATTATTTTTAACTATTATTTGATTTAATGTGAAATGCTTTTATTGAATTATAATTTTATTATTTTAAGTTGCATTATGTTAACTTATTCTCTCATGTCAATCAAAATTTCCATTTACATGATAATAGACGTACAACAATAATTACATACAACAATAGATACATTTTGCGTATCATTATGGTAGTGGTACGCGCCCGCACTTTACAAAACTAAGGTCGCGCGTTCGAATCCCGTGAAGGACATCGAGTGTTTTTTTTTTGTTTGTAAGTTAGGTTTGTGCAATGCGGGTGATTACCCGATTACTTGAAAAGTTAGAGTTATCCATGCGTAGGATGGGCGTAAAACGTCGGTCGCGGTTTCCTGTTTACGCCTTCTAGCAGTGGCTTGGAGGAATCGTTATTAAGAGACTTGGTTTAATGTTACCGCCTCTGCGCCTCTCCGGTCATATCGGGTATCCATATCATTGTTTGGCATGAGAGTAAAGGAAAAGTAAAAGCACCTGGGTCTGTGCAAACACTCTGTGCACTATAATATATATTCCGCACAGTTAGCTGATCTCTTGTAGATTAGCCGCCGTGGCCGAAATTGGTCGGGAGGATATTAATATTATACAACATTAGATGACATAGTCTGTAGTCTGCATTTTATTTTATTAATATTTCGAACTACGTGGAAGGTAAAGGCACAGAGTTTAGGCAAACTTAAGTATTTGCCAAAGAAATTTTATATTATGTAGTTCTAAAGAGTGATAACTTTGGCCCTCTGATGCAGAGGTCGGCAACCGGCCCGTGAATCAGTACGGGAAAAATGCAAAAAATAGTTTTATTTAAAACCAAATAAGACGAAACGTGGCCGGCGCCATCATCCTGATGACATTTGTGGCCCGCGCCAACATCCTCATAACATTTGCTAACGTCTGCTTGTATAAGAAAAGTTTGCCGACCCGTGCGCTAAGGTATCTACGCTAAACTCACAGGGCGCATGAATTTCAACACCAGCAGCATATACGCAAGGCATTCTCGGTCATCTGTTGTATCGATATGCATGTATGTGGACAGAAGCCCTTTGTTAGCAATATATATCCTTTTCGTTCGATCCTTGAACTCTGTTTTTTTTTTCAGTTGACGGGCGCAAAAGGCGCGGCGGCGCGGCGGCCAACGCTACTCGACGCAGCGGCAGCGGCAGCGGCTCGAACCGCGCCGTCCGCGAGCTGTACTCTCATGCGCACGAGTGCGTCACGCTGCTCGCCGAGCTGTTCGCCGCGCACCACCTCACCGACACCACGGTGCTGCACGCGTCCACGGTGGGCGTCTCGCCGTTCTTCGTCGAGAACATCAGCGAGCTGCAATTGTCCGCCTTGAAGCTGGTGACCACGGTAAACTGAACACAATATGTTGATCTGCTCCTAACAGGTATATCCCGGAGAGTTGCTATCAAATTATATTTCCACTGGTAGACGTCGCATTGTTTCTATAAACTTGTATGTGTTTAATTTTGTTTATGTAAAGGGTTGCAATATTTCCTCCATTCTAAATCCTTTTACAAGATTATTTAGAAATCATTTTTAAAACTTAATCGTAACTCTTTCAAACTTGCGATATTCTCACAAACAGAAACGTCAACCACTTTATTGCCATATCAAAAATAATAATAGTTAATAAAAAAGTAAAATATTTAGAAAAGTTTATTGGAGCAACAAATTATAAAAATATTATATATGGTCATATGTAGACATATTGCAGTTCAATGGTTGAGTATAATATACTATTGAATGAAAAATGTATTTTACATTCCCGGTCTTTAGTGACAAACCCCTGTTTTATAATTCTATTTTATATTTATTGAATTTTTTATAATTACTACTACCAAATTTTTTGAAACAAAGGGTTTACTATTTTTGTTTTTTAATTTTCTTATTTATGTATGTGTATGTGTTATGTACTAGAATTATTTTTCTTCTTCAGATATTCTCAAAATATGAACAACATAGAAGATTGTTACTTGAAGATATATTGGCTTCAATAGCTCGCATACCGAGCTCCAAACACAACTTGCGCTCATTCCAACTGAGCTCAAATCAACACATACAAATGCTCACTGCTTTGGTTCTTCAACTAGTCCAGTGTGTTGTAACTTTACCAGAATCCATGTGCAAATCACAAGAAAAGGAAAAAGAACTCAGTGACTCGGACAAAAAAGTGAGTGTAGTGCATGTTCAATACATTAAATGCACATTTAATGTCATTCTTTACCTACATTGATAATTAACCTTGTCCTCACAGTCATACACCAGATGCATTTTAGGCAGTGATTTTGTTGAATGTGAAATATTTCAATAGTCAAAAATTAAATAATTGTATGTATACAAGTAATGAGGAGCTCACCTAAGAATTTATAATATTGTTTTGTAAAATTTATAATTTTTCATAATTACAGCATGTGGATAAAGACCTCCTTATGATATCAAAGTATGACGCTGCAATTAGTGTCGGGGGTACCTTTCTCACGTCATTCCTGAACAAGTGTCGAAGTCGTTCGGAGGAGGTGGACTTCAGACCCTTGTTTGAAAATTTTGTACACGACCTCCTCACCACTGTCAATAAACCTGAGTGGCCTGCTACAGAGTTATTACTTAGTCTTCTTGGCACAATGCTGGTAAGTTTGTTCTCTTTTTTTTTATGGAGTTGGACAACCAAGCGGCTGTCCTGATGACAAGCGATCACCGCTGCCTTTAGATATTAGCACTACTATTTGGGAAGGGAAGATCTCCATCTCACTCACCGAATGAGACAGGGAAGCAAAAACACTTTTACTTTACATCGTTTTTCTGTGAGGTCGTGGTACTTATCCGGTTCGAGCCGGCCCATTAAGCAGCAGCGGGAACTGCTGCTTGGTTTTACCACTGTAAACATAGATATTGCATTAAATGGCATTTAACAAATTTTCTCTTCTTTCTTTATAAGTCTAGTAGGAAGCGAGAGAATGGTGAAGTAGTGATATGGAATCAAATCAAAGCAAAATATATTTATGTATGTGGCCTTGTATGTAGGCCTTTACAAGCACTTTTGAATCGTCATTTTTACATTTTGTTCGTGGGAAAAAAAAATTGAAAAGAATAACACACTTTTTTTTTTGTGTTTTTAAAAAACGCTTTACGCTGCCCTCATTGTAAAATAGAAATATCTTGTGTTCAAGGGCTTTTTACAAACATAAATTTCAGATGGACAAACGGCCCGATCCGGAAAAATTATCTGTAGTTCGTGTAATTTTTGTTCCATGGACCCACGAACTGCGAAGCCATAGCTTAGCAACTGCGCCCAACGGTTCACCGAACATTATACAACATATAAAAAGTTGACGGCATAGATTCGATGTTCTCTCAAATCGATTAATTAAATATCGGTACGTATAAAACAGATGACGTGTCATTGTTCTCAATTTATAGGTGAAATACATGTCCGACAAGTCAATGGAGATGTCTGTACGAGTGGCGTCGCTGGAGTATCTCGGCCTGGTTGCGGCGCGCTTGCGGCGAGACAGCGTACACTCGCGGGCCAAACTCGCCACAATGGATGCCGTCGTACGCGATATCCGCGCCGAGGAGGAGAAGGACTCTGGCCATACACAGGTGTGCTTCTAATTTTATCAGCGGACGGAATTCTGTATGCATTCGCAACGCTAGTGGTGTCTAAATTTGCTGATACGTCTACACGCTTGATGAGGAAATATACTGAAGCAAGTGATGTGGGCGGCCGCGTTTGCTTATCAACAGGTGAGCAGCTTACTCGTTTGCCTCCCTTTTGACATAAATGCCAAAGGGACACTCAGCAGATGCTCTCTAGATGAATAGATACAATCCTTTTATTCATTTTTGCCAATTACTTTACAAAACAGTAATTTTATTTCATATGAAATACACTACAATGGCAATGCCGCATTTTTTGTGGAATCGTCGAGAACATGATCGTTGTTGTCAGCCATACTTTAATATGCCTTAAATTTTATTATACGAAAAATAATAATAATATTTATCATTATTATGTCTACCTGTTATAATTACGTTGCCATTGTAACCTCTGGTTTCTAGAAGCAATTGACTACGGTTTTTTTTTTATTTATTGTATTGTATTATAAAACGATGCTAATAAGTAACTCATAATGTTATTTATGTTAATCACAGACCACCACTTCAGGGCTGGATGAAGACGAGGAAAGAACAGAGTTTTTGCAACGAGTGCTATTAGACTATCTGGCTATAAATGGCCAAAAGGATCAAGCATGGAATTGTGCGCGACATTTCTACATCACGCAATGGTACAGGGACATGGTAGTGCAACCGAAGGCGTCACCCACGAAGAGGCCGAAGCACAAATCCAAGAAGCGCTACAAAGACGAGAGCAGTGAAGAGGAATCCGACGCCGACGACGACAGCGACAGCGGCATAAAAGAGTCCAAGTCGGACAAGAAGCACGCGTCGAGCGCTGTTATGTCAGCGGAGAAGTTCAAGACGATAGAGCGGCGGAAGCATTTCTTCATCGAAAAGATCAGACCATTCAGGTACCAGGGCGGGACTCAGGTGCAAGTGATGCAATCCTACATCGACTACAGCGGCGCTGAGCTGATATCCCAGTATCTGGCCTCCAAAAGGTCGTTTTCGCAAAGTTTCGACAGGTATCTGAGAAAGATCCTGGTGATACTTTGCGAAAACACCATAGCCATCCGTACGAAGGCTATGAAATGTTTGACTATGATAGTGGAAGCGGACCCGTCGGTTCTGGCCCGGCCGGATATGCAGATCGGCGTGAACCGCTCATTCCTGGACCAGTCGACGGCGGTGCGCGAGGCGGCCGTCGATCTGGTCGGCAAGTTTGTACTCAGTCGACCCGATCTCATCGATAAGTACTACGGCATGCTCTCAAATCGAATTTTGGTAACTATCTTGACACATCACCTTCATTCTTACTTTAGGCCACATTAATTTCGCTCCTTTGATCTCAATAATTGGCAGTGTCCTTCTCTATTTGGTCTTAAATCAACAATTTGTTTTTAAAAATATGCCTGTATAACATTTAGAACGATATATTGAGAATAACTGGATTGTTCCATTGCCAGGATACGGGCGTATCCGTGCGGAAGCGCGTGATAAAGATCCTGAAGGACATATGCATCGAGTGCCCGGAGTTCCCGAAGATCCCGGAGATATGCGTGAAGATGATTCGGCGCGTGAACGATGAGGAGGGCATTAGAAAGCTGGTGATGGAAGTGTTCCAGAACATGTGGTTCAGCCCGTGCCCCAATACGTCGCGGCCGGGCGCCCTGGACACGACCGCCGCCGCCGCGGACCCGCTCACCCGCAAGGTGCTCAACAT
Organism: Eurytides lysithous rurik; assembly: GCA_018247575.1. Taxonomy (NCBI): domain Eukaryota; kingdom Metazoa; phylum Arthropoda; class Insecta; order Lepidoptera; family Papilionidae; genus Eurytides; species Eurytides lysithous. The sequence continues at coordinate 1,810 of DWHO01005448.1, read as the reverse complement.
CACCGACGTCGTCATCTCCTCGAGGGATATGGGCCTTGAGTGGTTCCAGCAGCTCTTGACCAGCGTAAGTACAACCCTTTAGGCTGATCTTGTACCATTTATTTCAAAATTATATAATGAACATTTTTATATGTATATATGTCAGGGATTTTTGATTTTGACAGGGCACTTTTAATGAAGTTCTTTACTTATAAAATTAAAAACACTTGAGAATCACTTTTGACATGACTCGGAATGAATTTATTATGAATGTGAAATTATGTGTAAGGCATCATTGTGTGTAATGATGATATTTGTTATAAGAAAGCCCATTGACTTTCTTATCACAAACCATATTTTATGGTCAAATTGATTCATTAAAAAAGATAAAATGATTGACACATTTAAAAATTGATAACATTTGTTTTTCATGTCTTCTTATAAACATATGTTATGATTTAACTTGGCCAAGAATTGATACTTTTTTAATTGCAACATACCTTAATACTTCAAAAATATGTTGAATAATCTATAAGCATTTGTATGCAGTAATTTTATATAAAGATGAGAAATTAAAGAATAAGAAAACTTTTATGTCTATATGGTATTGTCTCATATTGATGATGTTTATATAAAAATATACAAATATTATAATAACCACTAAAATATTGTTCTATTTCATAAAATAAAAATAAAACATTTTTTTTTTCAAATTCAAGTCAAGTTTGTGCAACAAATTTATTTATGTTAGGTTATGCTATGTTTATGTTAGGTAACCAAAGCATTTCATTGATATGTTACAAATAGATAACATTTTTCTGGACCACAAGCTTATTTCGTTTTATTCAACTTTTTTAATAAGAGAAATAAAAAATTCAAATGAATATATAAAAATATATAAAAAACATAAGTATAGTTTTCATTACTGAGCACTGACAACACCTTCATAATCTGTTATCCTCCTTCATTATGTAAATATTATTCAACTTATAATTTGGGCAGAAATTCTACTGAACAAATACATGTGCTTTCTACTTGTATATGTATTTATTTCTTTATACTTGTCAAGTAAAGATAAAACATTTAGAAAATGCTATATTTGATTTTTTCTAATTTACAGTTGTTCAAACCGAAGGAGGACAAAGATGATTCGACGAAAATCATTTATCAACCACCTAAATCACTTCTGGTTGCATGTCAACAAATAGTGGACTGCCTAATAGAAAATTTACTTCAATTAGAAGAAACCAGTGGCGAAGGTAAGTGAAGTTTATACAAAAAATAAATTTTACAAAATGCAATGAATGTAACCCTAATTATTACTTCTATTTTATAGGTACTGGATCTTCGCAGCGCATTTTGGCGTGCCTTTCAACTTTGCATTTGTTTGCAAAAATTCGACCGCAACTTTTAGTTAATCACGCCTTAACGTTACAACCGTACCTGAGTTTGAAATGTCAGGTACATATTCTTTAAATATATTTTCCTTTTTATCTACTTGAACATCCCTGGGTACTGTAGTACCACAATTTTTAAAATGGAAGTTTTACACGTATATTTTTATTTTGATTCGTTCTATATACGCTGATGTAAACAACCGATCTTGTAACTCACTCAAACCCACTGGTGGTAGCAGCGGCAAATTATCAGCCCGATCCGCACGCGTCTGCACTGAAACGTCACCCGCGTAATGCCCTCCTCGACCCGATCGAGGAAGGGGCCCATAGTTTCCAGGACCCACCGCCGGGGGTCCTGCCCGCTTTCTCTACACCAACACACAGTAGGGATCACACTAGTCCAACAAACACGGTAGGAAGAGTTCGCCTTCGAG
>DWHO01005447.1:0-10310 GCA_018247575.1 Eurytides lysithous rurik | reverse complement strand
TATATTATTATAAAAATGTTATCATATATAGACACCTCATTGTAATATTGCAATTCAATGGTTCAGTATAATATTCAGCTACAATATCGTAAGAATAATACCTTACAAGTGTGAATAGTCGCTTTATATCGTAGTTAGAGATACCCATACATTTTTGATCTATATTTTTATGGCAATATACATATCGATGCTGAATATCAAAAATGAAGTAATTTTTTTTTAATTACATTGTTGAAATCAGCAAATTAAACCAAGTCGATTGGTGTATGTCTGGTGAAAAATTTTGGTTTTGCTGGTTACTACGTTTTTGCTTTGCAGCGTCGATATATTGTGTTCATTAACCACGCCCTCGACATACTGAATACAAACAGATTAGAGCCAACTAAACAGTTAAAACCCCTCGGCTCAGTTGCTATCGGAACATAGTAATGCCTGCGTGTAGGTTGAATGACTGGTGATTATGTCATACGTACTTCCCTTCTTTCTCTCTAGATTCTGCAACAGTACATTGACTATGTGCATTGCAATTGCCAAAATTTTAAGGTAGAAGAGCCACGCAATAGCTCTCGCTGTTGCTAATCGACTATACATATTATATCAACTATACACACACTGTTAAATCATTTACCCTTTCGTCGGGAAAAACCTCCATTACAAACCTCGTTGTTCGAAAACAAAAAACTAAGTCACGAAATACTAGATTCGATTGTGACGATAATGGCTCTAAACTGATAAATCACCACGACGTGACAAAAACCCTATCGCCGAAAAGCACTTACGCGGCAATCGTGGCCGATCCGTCTTGTTTATACTCGAATTGTGCGTACGCATTACGCATCAGTAAACCTACAGAGCAAGCCAAATATCTGTGGCAATAGAATCGATGTCTCGGTACTTTTTGGGCTATCTCGCCTCGTGTGATTTTTCTTAACCAAAAATATCAAATCAAAACTTCTTATTTCCTGACCTTTACGCTGGGGGGCTTAATCAAATCAAATTTATCCAAATAGACCTTTACAAGCACTTTTAAATCGTCATTTTGATAGTGGTGAAGCTACCATCGGTTTGGAACGCAGTTCTGTTGAGAGGAGCCGCCGAGAAACTCAACAGTTGCAATACTTAAAGCTATCCCACAAACGAGTCAATCAATTAAGTTCCACGTATTTTGATCTACCAGAAACTCCTGCACAGTGTAATGGAGTTTGGGCAACAATTTTTTTTTAATTTAGGTTTTAAAAGGGTTCGTTATATCTGAGATATTTTGTGGAATTTTATTAAATATGCGTAATTTTATTAAATTACTAAGGCATGAAGGATTTTTTTTCAACTTTTGCTGACGAAATCGCGAGCGACAAGCTTATTTTTATTTCTAGTATTCTCTATGTGTCTGCCACGAATAATGTTAATGTTTGGTAATAAGAATTTAGAAAAAATGTTTTGAAAGTTTTATTGCGTTGAATTGTTATTGAAACTCTATATTATTTTAATTGAATGCTATCGTTGTCCGTGACCATGATCACGGACGGAATAGGCCGAAGAGATCCAGGTTTTAACGTCATAGATAGATCAGCCTACCTTGCCTGCATTCGACGCAATAAAATCCATAACACTGTTCTCTATTGACTAAAATTAACCAAAATTTGCGTAAAAATAAATAAAAACATACATGATGTTAATGAAACAGTACCAAGTTTATCAGCAACATTGTTGTTCCCATCTTTCCCTTTAGGTAGTTTATGCTGAGAACTGTTCATTCGTCTCTATAATATATAGATAGGTATAGGTACTACCGTATCAGTGCACTTTTATTATATGCAGATACAGGGTCGAATTTAGAGGTTTGGAGGCCCTAGATAGCCCTTAATTATTTTCCAATTAAAATCCAAATTTTTTTCATTCGATTTAGTTAAAAAATAATTTATTGTGAAGCCAAGTATAATCTTTCAACAAACAAATATAAATAAAATTGGAAGATTTTTTTTCTAAGGCTATTGAGGGGGCCCCTCTTTGATGGAGCAAGGGCTCTATCCCCAGATGTTCTCATCTAAATATCTGGCCCTGCACAGATACATTGCGCACGTCGTCATACGTTTTACATTAAGGCCTAACGCTATAGTCAGCACTATCAGCCGGTTACACTGTAAAGGAAGCTTGTCATTAATCCAAAAGTGCAGTCACTCCGATTGACTGCTCGATCGCGAAAAAACCCGTGCTTTGAGTTGGAAAACTATCAAAAGTGCGCAGTTGTTATTACCTTCGTGCGCTAAACTCAGACAAATTTTTGCGTAAGCGCGCCAAACTTTTAGCGCGAAGATGATGGCCGCCTGACCAATCAGGCGCGACCCCGTCAACCAATCAGAGCGTCGCATTGCCCTCTTATGTTTGTTTTCTATTTAAATGGCCAGATGCACGTTGCATTACTAAATAATAACAAAACAATATAAAATATTAGCAAAAATATCAATAAAATTAAATTAATAAACTAAAATAATAAAAACTTTAAACTTAAATAATTGCGTCGCCAACAAAGCTGTTTGGTAGAAAAATTAATCATATTGTCTTTGATTTCGAAGATGAAGATATCTTAAAGTGTGCTGCAACAACTAATGATATTTCAGTATTGATCCTATTCCGACGTCTTAACTCAACATACGTTACATAAGTTTTAAAACGTACGAGATTTTGATGGTACATTAAAACACGAACATTTGTGACAAATAGATAAATCCAATGAATGTTACTGAAGTACTGATAGGCGACAGTTAATTAATGCCTGCCAATGTTTGCATAGCATCGACTTTGTCAGGTCACGGGATGGAATCAACGTGTCATTGAGAGAATGCATATTCTATTAACGATTGAAATGCTGATGTTGCGTTGGAGTTGACACACTACGATAAAATAGATATCTCTAGTTTGTCAGTACCTAATAAAGTCTTGTTAATGTAGAAATTATATGTTTACTGGTGGTAAACAATGAACATGCTCGATTATTCAATTCATTATCTTAATATGAATAACATATTAAGGTTTTTAAATTTCAGCAAATCTATATTTAATATAAACTATAACTCTGCCGAAATGTATTCTCCTCCGTAAGCGCAATTGGTTTTAAAAGGGGAAACAGAGTTTTCTCTTCACGTATTGATATACATATTAAGTACAATAATACATATTGATTTATACGTCGAATGTTTAAATGTATGTGATATTATAATTTTATTAATGTGTCTTACATTAAGTAAAATAATATATAATGATTTATACGTTGAATATACGTATGTAATATGAAAATTTAAAGTAAGAGGTTTTTTCTTTCTCTTCTCTTTTAATTTAGGGACTTTTACACAAATATGTATATGTCAGTCCCATCGGACCTTATCCTTAACATATTAAAAAATTACTAGAAACATTATCTACAATTAATTACTACAAGTAAAAGGCAACTGAACAAATTTATATAAATAATAAGCAGCCTAAGAACTAGGTGTAGACAGTATGTGGTGAAAGGTACCTACATCAAACACATTAAATTTAAATGATCTTATTAAAAATCTTCACGGGCTACTTTATATTTAATACATTCCAATAACAAATGGTTGACATCTTCAATAGTTCCACAGATTTCACAGTTGGGTGTATTGCTTCTTTTCATTGTGTAGGTAAATTTGTTAAGTGGCATATGTTCTGATCTTAATCTAAGTGCAATGACTAATAAAAGTAAGAGTTCTGTTTTAAAACAACATTATACAAATTTCAGGACGATATATTCGCTAAGTGACATCCTTTTTAACATTTCCACAGAACACAATCGGGAGATATATTCCATTACCGTTTTAAAATTAACCGCATAATGACGCCCGATTTTGTAGCGTGAAAACTTTTCCACAGCCAGTTATCTCGTCATCGGACCATGCGCACGGTAATCTAAAAGACGTTGGCATTTTTCAAACCGCGTTCAATGAATAAACATTTGATGCCGGTTAGTGTACGACGGACGACACGCTGGATGCCAGCCGGTATGCCTCGTGGCGTATCAATTTCATCAGTGTCAACGCCTCACCCGCGCCGAACTGATTCACCGAATACTAAGTATTAACCGCGGCCCTGCTTGGCTGTTTTGTATCAGTGCCTCAGTGGCACTATAAATTGTATATCTAATGTTATAGAATAGTATCGAATACAATATGGCCCTTTTAAAACTAAAATTAAGAACATTTTGTTGCATAAAGCAACTGTTGAGTTTCTCGCCGGCTCTTCTCAACAGAACTGCATTGCGAGCCGGTAGTAGCTTTCTCGTTAACAAAATGAGTAATGACGATTCAAAAGTGCTTGTAAAGGCCTACTTGAGTAAATATATTTTGATTTGATTTGAAAAAAAAAAAGGTTTTTCTTTAGTTTGTTTCTCTTCCTAATAACTAATTCGTACATTCATGTTATAGGTAAAGTAAATAATCTAAAACGACTGCGTATATGTCTTACTATTAGACAAAGTTCTATGTATAGAATATATTAATCAGTTACATCGAGCCATGAGAGTAAAGGAAGAGTGAAGTGTACCTGCGTCCGCGTAAATACCTGTGAACTATAATGTACTCTGCGACAATAGTTAATTCTTTGTAGATTGGATTGTACAACGCCCGAGGTAAAATTCTTCGAACGATATTGTTATTATTATATTGAAGCATAGCCCTCTATACTGTAATGAAATGTGTGACCGCATCTAAGAAATATTTCCACCACTTCTTTTCCTTACATTGTTTCACTTCACCGTATACGGTGTGTAATCAGCACTTCAAATGATAAATTGCCAATTAAAATTTTCACGACACGGACACGAGGACTGGAACTCTATTTGAAAACGAACGAAAATTGTTATGAACTGTTAAGGTATAATATTCACTGAATTGTAGCAGAGCAAGCAGCACCTTCGTATACGACCGTTATCATTTCCTGACATCATTTTGAAGTAGGTATTAGTGCCATAAAATCAGTACGTCATTGTGAGTAACGATGACGTGGTAATCCAGTTTTTTTCTTCATTGCGAGATGTCTCATGACTTTTTTTTAGCAGATGTCTTGAGTAAGGTAAGAGGGAAAAGCTTAAAATTTGTCTATGCTTTTACCTCGGGCGTTGTAAGCGTCACGGCCTAATACTTATCAGCATTATCAACTAATTGGTTTATTTATTTAAGACCACAGATTTGTATCCCTTGTATTGTCTCATTTTTAATAAAGTCAGTGAAACGGACACTATAAAAATATGATGTAAAATAGTTTTGATTGAAATAATTTTCTACTTTGAATAAGGGCAAACCTTATAAATGAAAGGTTCAGTTAATGTTTAATTTGATTTTTGTTAAAGTTTGGTGCAATTGCTAAATATTGGCTCAAGGATTCGATTCCCACCCGGGGTGATATTTGTATGAACTGCAGATAATTCAGTTTGCAGGATTTCGCCGGCTGTTCGTGTGAATTTACGTATGGCTTTATAAGCCAAGATGCACATGAATCACAAAATAGGTGCCCTTACAATTAAATAAAACTGCATAATTAATTTTTAATACTTGACTTGAGTTTAAAACTCTTAAATAATTGTATTTCAGACGATTGTCCGTATATGTTTGTAACAATAACTTAACCTAAATATTAGTATAAAATATATATTAGTGTAATATATAAGTAGTAAGAAAAGGCTTTACGGACAAACATACAAAATATTTGTACATCAACATGAACAAAAATAATGCGGTCTGACGGAACGTGCAAACGAGAAACTGTAAATTATTTCCGTTTCTAACTCTATTTGTCAAGAAATTGAGATATATGATAATTGTAATGAGATTAACGGAGGGTGCACTTGGTTGGTAGTTTTGCGTTCATAAGAGATTTATTTTCAAATTAAGTTTACTGTTCGGACATTAGAAAACGCAATAAAAGTTGCCAATGATGGCTATTTCAAAATTAATTATTAATTATTGACATGTTAATATACTTCTTATTATGTATACCTTTTAAAGAGAAATCATCAAAAGATATATTTTACAATTATTTATTCGGTTTCGCAATGAATATGTGCAAATGAAAACCGAATTTATGTTGGACCATACATAATTTTAGACAATAGAAAAAACAAATCGTAAATAAAATATGCTTAGGTAAGTTAATTAGGTGAATTGTTGTTTAGAGTTGGTTTATCTTCTAGCGGAAGTTAGTGCCGTGACAAGTACGCCTACATCGCCACGCTGTTTGGCTTTACGCTGCGCTTATAACCCAGATATTAGAGAAAAAGACCCTGGAAACATCCCCTGAAATCAGAATAGAGAGCTTGCATATTACTGAATGGCGCTAGAGTGAATGACCCGGAGACAGTATTGTAAACTCTGAGCGGACTCTGCAAAATTAAAACATTATTAAAGTATACAGCACAATAAAATTATACATTATAATTTCATCCGTTACCTAACTGTTGTTTTACACTTATAGACGCCTAAGTTTGAAGTCAAATTTAATATAATCGTCTGTCTAAACGGTCTTTTAGAAACGGGAGAGGGCGCCACAAGGCGGAACGAGATCCTAATTAAATTATTTGGAGCGTGAATAGCGCGCGCTTACACGCTTTTTGTTTTCTCGTAAAGTGTTTTAAAATGGCAATTTTGTTGGACGAAGCGTCTCGGTTCGACGTGACGCCGAGATGAAAGATATGGATATACATGATTTTCTATATCTCTTACACGTTCATGAATAATGTTTTTCTCTTTTTAATCTGTTATTTTTCACTAAGTAGTTTCATCTTGACTTTGATTCGTTGAATATCTCTTTGTGTTGTAGTCAATATCAGTGATGGCCTTAAGCGTCGAAGACCTCGGCGGCCTCCGACGGCCTCGCGTCTAAGGAGGTCTCGCAAAAATATTTTACCAGACATTTAAAGTAAGCCAGGTAATACCCGGCTTGAATCCAGAGCCGTTAAGATACTTGGGGACGCGCGACACTTGGGATTTCCCCGAGCCGTCAATTGTTTCTCTTTTATTTACCTGTCACAAAACTTCCTCGTTTGCTTTCCTTTACGCTAGGGGGCTTAATCAAATCAAAATATATTTATTCAAATAGGCTTCTACAAGCAATTTGAAAAGGCATTCTTACAAGTTGTTCTTGAGGAAGCTAGTAACTCAACCCGGAATGCAGTTCTGTTTAGAAGAGCCAGCGAATACAATATGTTAAACCATAATATAATGTCATAGCTATCTCGCAAACGAGCAAATCAATTAAGTTTCAAGCATTTTGATCTATGAGAAACTTCTAAACAGTGTAAGAAGCTTTGCGCAACAAATTGTTTTTAATTTTGGTGGAAGACATTTTGTGGAATCTTATTAAATATGCATATACTAAGACCCATGAAGAATTTTTCCACTTTTGGAGACAAAATCGAGGTGTTACGAGTTTATCTTTATTTCTAGTATTCACTGTGTGTCTGTCGCTAATTTTTATTACAATATTAAAATTTTGTCGAATAAACAATATATTACAAAGTATATATTGTGAAGCAACCGTCAAAATACCACTTCTTTAAAAACATCCCGCATGAAATCTCGAGACCCCAGGTTATAAATACCTCGCACAGCTCTTTTTTGAAGAATTAATACAGAAATTATTTAAACATTATAATTTCTGTATTCTGTATTTTAGCATTACCAACACAATAGAATACCATAATATGAAAGGGGCCTCGCAAAGCTCCTGTTGCCAACACCCGTTCATCCATCCATGCTGTTCCGTTTAGAATCGGTACTGGTCAGTATCACCAATATTATTTGCTACAGTAAAACATTAATAACGCTATAGGTGCTCATTAACAAATCTATTATAAGACTAGTCTAATTCTTGCAATCTATACTAGAGTGCGATCCTTACAAAAATGGATGTCGATGCCAATTATATCGACAAGAAGTCTAACTAAAAACTTACTTATTTTAAAAAACTGTCACTTTCGTATAACGGATATTGTTTGTTAAAAATGTGTGCTCTCAAAAGTACTCGACTTTTCAGTCCATTATTTTTGATATTTTATTATATACTTTGAACACGGCATTTGTTTACCTACTTCCTTAAATGCCTAATCCTATACTTATTAAGAGTTGCACTGGTAGCTCTGGATTGAGTGATTTCTTATCATTGGCGGTGTTAGTCGGTCAGTCGGTCTAAGTTTTCTCAATGGGCTGATCTTGATAGCGGTATACTGAAAAGAGAGATATACTTAAACCTGTTATATTCTTAATTAAATATTAAATAAACACCATCTCCTCCTATTGATTGCACGTGTTATTTGTATGGCAACGACTTGGAGAAGTGTATACAATCCAACAATAATGGTTTCCAGAACGCGATTACTATAATAAACTCAAGCTTAAACTTTATTAATATTCAATCCAGTAATTTTGTTTTTAGTCTAAGAAAATTTGAGCACATTTTTAGTAACATACTTAGATTAAATTATTATATTCAACAAAGGCCTAATTTTAGAATAACATTGGTTCTTAACTCGATTTTGAACAATCCAATACTTTCATCATGTAAAGAAATCTCCGTTCTTCGTCAAATTTTATAATTTGTTTAAATGTCTATTTTGAATGAAAATGTATTATGGGTAATTATTTTTGCATCATCTTATTATTTCATCAGTCACATTTTTTCACAATTTTTTTAAAAGGTTTTGAAATAAAGTCAAAATAAATATAATACAATTACTAAACCAGATAATATTATAATAATATAATTTTTAACATTTTTAGCTACTTTCATGTGTCAAGTAATGTGATTACTTTTGTATTTTTACTCTGTGTAACTGTCATTTATTAAAAATTAATAACCATTTGTCAGAGCGTTTAGGTTATGTTTATAGATTTATTTTTACTAATAATAAATTAATGTGGTCATTAGATTCAGTTGGTTAAAGGAGAGATAAACGAAAAAAAAAAATGGCATTTACGCCTTTGCGGCTTATTTGCCTTAACAAATTGGCTAAGGGCGTCCACTATTCAATGTTATTTAATCGCACCATGGCATATAAGAGTGCTATTTCTCTGGAAACTTTATATCCGAAGAGTTCTTTGAAGCTGACTACACCTAGTTTTGTAAGTTTTATTTTCTCCTTATTGCATTGTTCCTAAAATGTTTTCTTTTTACGAATTTAACTATGAAAATGGCTATTTTATCTAATCACTATTATGTTGTATCAAACATTATAAGATAAAAATAATTAAAATAATTTTCAGACACCAGATCCCAAAGAAAAGTTCTCTGGATTTATTCCTTTAGAAAAGTTGGACATAACATATAGCGCAAGCTCTGGACCAGGTGGACAAAATGTTAATAAGGTAAACTAAACAAGATTCAAATGACGAAGGCTTCTTCAATGTTAATTTTACTAATCTAGTTCTTGTATCAACTTTGGTTGAATTATTTAGTGAATGAGTGGATGGACAGTACAACTAGTATACAAAAAACATTGAGATAAAGTCTAAATAAACTGTGGTAAATAGTGGTCCCAATACTTATTTGTTGTACAATATACTAATATACTTACAGGTGCACACCAAAGTAGACCTCAGGTTCAAGTTAAGTGAAGCAGATTGGTTGCATCCCGATATAAGAGAGAAAATGATTGAACTGGTATGTTTTATTGTTGTTTATTTGTCCAGTGTAGTAAATTAGACATGGCTTAGGCTTGCAATACTAAGTTACAAAAGCATGCTTGCACTGGAATGTGATTGTAGAGGTATTATCCTTGGCATGTGCAGTGTTTATCTGTAAAACTAATATTCTGCCGAATAGTTTCTTAGCGAATATACTATACTATACATGATAGCACAGAGCATGTATCACATTTTGCTGAGTCGTTTCTAAAAAGTACTAATTATTGCCAGTTATTATCAACAGCAATGTGTAAAAATGATCTTCCTGTTACAAAGAAATTACTGTATGTTGTAATTTATAATCATATTATTATAGGATAGAGCGTTGCTGTTTTAATCTATTTAGTCTTCTATCTGGTAACTATCTTGAAAGCACTGCATGCTGTTATGGGCATGTGGGTCAGTTTTCATCAGGCTGTCTCCTCAATTATATACATGCATAAATGATCATGAATGGCCATAGATGATTTTTGTAATATCACTTTTCTCTTTCAATATTGCTTTTTTGGCTGCCTCCGTGGCCTAGTGGTATAGGCCCGCGCTTTACAAAAACGGAGGTCGTGGGTTCGAATCCCGCGGAGGGCAATGACTTTGTGTTGTTGTTTCTTAGTTGGATTA